>BLSH010535245.1:327494-350652 GCA_018402905.1 Glandirana rugosa
ACGGGGGGTTTGGTCGAGGTCTCGGATGTCGGGAGGTATCACAGAGGTTGGAAGGTATCGCCGGATGTCACTGGGGTCCGGGGGTTCTCGGGAGTCGAGTGTGTCACGGGGGGTTTGGTCGACGGGGCACTATGGAGAGCTGCAGGCTCTGGAGCTGGTTTGGGGGGCACTGTGTGAGCTGAGGGCTCTTGGGGGCCTGGGGTCACTGTAGGCCGCTATGGAAGGTTGGAGACACTATGGAGGGCTGTAGACTCTGAAGCTGGGTTGGGGGGCACTGTGGGGGCTGAGGGCTCTCGGGGGCACTGTAGGCCGCTATGGAAGGTTGGAGACACTATGGAGGGCTGTAGGCTCTGGAGCTGGTTTGGGGGGCACTGTGGGGGCTGAGGGCTCTCGGGGGGCTGGGGGGCACTGTAGGCCACTATGGAAAGTTGGAGACACTATGGAGAGATGTAGGCTCTGAAGCTGGTTGGGGGGGCACTGCGGGGGATGAAAATCTCTGAGGAATGTTTCCAACACTTTGTTGAAGAATGAAGGCAGGTCTGAAGGCAAAATAGGGTACTATCAAGGTGTATTGTGCATTAAAGTTTTTTTCCCCAAAAAAATCTGGACGTGATTAAGGTTGTGATTATATTTTGGGTAAAAAAATATGTGACCATGGTGGGCATCAGAGGTTAAAAAAAGGGAAACCCTCAAGTGATGACATCAGTTAAGCCAGGAACTATATAACAAGTTAATAGAGCCTTGCGTGCAGACCGGGGATGCCGGACATTTGTTTCTACTCACATATAAATCGAGTATTTATGGGACTTTAAAGCACTTTTCTACATTAGGTTATTGCCGGCATATTATCCAGTAAAAAAGCTGAACTGGAGTTACTGCACGGTTGCCATGTTTACTTTACACAGCACACAGGAGCTCAGGATCCCAATCCCAGTGAATTGCAAACAAAGTAGCAAGTCTGTGAAAGAATCGTTACTCTGTAGAGGAGTCTAATAGAGGATTGTGGTCACAGTAAAAACAAACCGCAACAGCCTCAGCTGAAACCGTCCTTTTATTATGTGAGAAGGAGAAGGAGATGCCTTCACCAAGGTCCCCTGCCGTTCTAATGTATCATTCCGTCTGTCAATATAAGATTGACCAACTAGAATGATTTCTCGTTATCTTTTATTAAGGTTTAACGTAGACCTAGCATCAGATGGCCTTTTTATGTTAGTCGGATACATCAGGGATAGGCAATCTGAGGAACGCGTGCCAGGGTGGGCATGCAATATCATTTTCAGTGGCACCTGGAAGATCGGCACGTGGTATTTGGGTAGGCTTCTACTGTGAAAGTGCAGGGATTGGGTTGATCTTAGGGTGATCTGAGGTGTGAAGGTGAAGGAACTGGGGTGATCTGAGGTGTGAGGGTGCAGGAATTGGAATGACCTGAGGTGTGAAGGTGAAGGAACTAGGGTGATCTGAGGTGTGAAGGTGAAGGAACTCTGGTGATCTGAGGTGTGAAGGTGAAGGAACTGCGGTGATCTGAGGTGTGAGGGTGCAGGAATTGGAATGACCTGAGGTGTGAAGGCGCAGTAATTGGGGTGATCTGAGGTGTTGCAATGCAGGAATTTAGACTCATCTGAGCTGTGAAGGTGCAAGAATTGGGGTGATCTGAGGTCTGAAGGTGCCCAAATTGGGATTGATGTAAGGTGTGATGGTGCAGGAATTTAGGTGATCTGAGGTATTAGGGTGCAGGAATTGGGGTGTTCTGAGGTGTGAAGGTGCAGAAATTGGGGGGTGATCTGAGGTGTGAAGGTACAGGAATTGGAGTGATATAATGTGTGAAAATGTAGAAAATGAGACTCATCTGAAGTCTGAAGGTGCAGGAGTTTGGGGGTAATCTGGGGTGAGATGGTGCAGGAATTGGGGTGATCTGGCTGTGAAGGTGCAGGAATTGGTGTGATTTGAGGTGTGAAGGTACAGGAATTGGGGGTGATCTGAAGTCTGAAGGCGCAGAAATTCAGGATGATCTTAGACGTGAAGATGCAGGAATTTGGGGGTGATCTGAGGTTGGAGGTATAGGAATCGGGGTGATCTAAAGAATTTGGAGCTGATCTGAGGAGTAAAGGTACAGAAAATGGGGTGATGTGAGGTGTGAAGTTGCAGGAATTCAGGATTATCTTAGGTGTGAAGGTGTAGGAATTGGGGTAATCTAAGGAATTGGAGTGATCTGAGGTATGGAGGTTCAAGAACTGGGAATGATCTGAGGTGTGAAGGTGCAGGAATTGGGGGGATCTGAGGTGTGAAGGAATGGGGGTGATCTGAGGTCTGAAGGCACAGGAATTCAGGATGGTCTTCGGCGTGAAGATGCAGGAATTTAGAGGTGATCTGAGGTGTGGAGGTACAGGAATTGAGGTGATCTATGGAATTGAGGTGATCTGAGGTAAGGAGGTGCAGGAACTTGGAATGATCTGAGATGTGAAGGTGCAGGAATTGAGGTCATCTGAGGTGTGAAGGTGTAGGAATTGGGGTGATCTGAGGTGTGAAGGTGCAGGAATTGGGGTGATCTGAGGTGTGAAGGTGCAGGAATTGAGGTGATCAGAGATGTGAAGGAGCAGGAATTGAGGTGATCAGAGATGTGAAGTTGCAGGAATTGAGGTGAAATGAGGTGAGGAGGTGCAGGAATTGAGGTGATCAGAGATGTGAAGGGGCAGGAATTGAGGTGAAATGAGGTGAGGAGGTGCAGGAATTGAGGTGATCAGAGATGTAAAGGTGCAGGAATTGAGGTGATCTGAGATGTGAAGGTGCAGGAATTGAGGTGATCTGAGGTATGAAGGTGCAGGAATTGGGGTAATCTGAGGTGAGGAGGTGCAGGAATTTGGGTAATCTGAGATGTGAAGGTGCAGGAATTGAGGTGATCTGAGGTATGAAGGTGCAGGAATTGAGGTGATCTGAGATGTGATGGTGCAGGAATTGAGGTGATCTGAGGTGTGAAGGTGTAGGAATTGGGGTAATCTGAGGTGAGGAGGTGCAGGAATTTGGGTAATCTGAGATGTGAAGGTGCAGGAATTGAGGTGATCAGAGATGTGAAGGTGCAGGAATTGAGGTGAAATGAGGTGAGGAGGTGCAGGAATTGAGGTGATCAGAGATGTGAAGGGGCAGGAATTGAGGTGAAATGAGGTGAGGAGGTGCAGGAATTGAGGTGATCAGAGATGTAAAGGTGCAGGAATTGAGGTGATCTGAGATGTGAAGGTGCAGGAATTGAGGTGATCTGAGGTATGAAGGTGCAGGAATTGGGGTAATCTGAGGTGTGAAGGTGCAGGAATTTGGGTAATCTGAGATGTGAAGGTGCAGGAATTGGGGTAATCTGAGGTGTGAAGGTGCAGGAATTGAGGTTATGTGAGGTGTGAAGGTGCAGGAATTGGGGTGATCTGAGACGTGAAGGTGCGGGAATTTGGGGTGATCTGAGATGTGATGGTGCAGGAATTGAAGTGATCTGAGACGTGAAGGTGCAGGAATTGGGGTAATCTGAGGTGTGAATAATTGAAGGTGCAGCAATTCAGACTGATCTGAGGTGTGAAGGTGCAGGAATTTTGGGGTGATCTGAGGTGTGAAGGTGCAGGAATTTTGGGGTGATCTGAGGTGTGAAGGTGCAGGAATTTGAGGTGATCTGAGGTGTGAAGGTGCAGGAATTGGGGTGATCTGAGGTATGAAGATGCAGGAATTGGGGTGATCTGGGGTGTGAAGGTGCAGGAATTTTGGGGTGATCTGAGGTATGAAGATGCAGGAATTGGGGTGATCTGGGGTGTGAAGATGCATTGAAGACGCATGAATAGTATGGACAGTATCACCAGGTTTCATTTCAATGAAAACAAATTAAAACAACAACATAACTGACCTATTAAAGCTTTTATGAGATTTTAGGGATGAGTTCTACTTTAAGATAAAATGTGTTGAAGGTTCTGTGTCCCTTTAAATGAAGAATGTAAATGAAAAACTCATTTAGAAGGCTTACATTAAGTCTGGTGGGTTATTGATGGTTTTCGGATTGGTTACAGTGTGATTGCATCATTTTAGATGTTAAATCACCCGCATTAGGTCATTAAATGCCTGGGGGGATCGGTGATACCATAATGCAATGAGATCATATGCAAGTCAAATCTTTTCCCATGCCCGTTGACTCAAATACAATGACGGCTTGTTTGGTAAGGCGATGCGAAGAGCGGCATTGATCTGCAGACTGTGGCCACCTATAGCAGCCAATTACTGATCATCATTCAATGATGGGACAGCATTAGTTTGGCTTGTTATGGGTTACTGTGATTTTCTACATCATCGCTCCTTGCCGTGCTTTACTGAATATGCCAGATTTTATATTTATTGATTTTATATCTTTTTCTAAGTGCTGTCCAATGCTTGCCACCCACAATTAAAACACAAAGAGTACAGCATTGATCATTAGTGCGCACTAAGTAATAAATCTCCCTCCCCATTTGCATGCTAATTACATTTTTTTTTAATCTGCTTTCATCACATATTTTAGACCTACTGAAGTCATCACTGGGTCTCTGTGCTTCTCTATGCAATGCAGGCAGACCGTGGCTGGTAGGTGGGGCTGGCATGGTGCTGTACATAGCTTCCTGAAAACATCACAGCACCCTGCCTCAGTACTCCTGTCAAGAGCCCTCGGTGCTGATGCAAGTGGTAAGCTGGCTCGTGGGAGGAGTTATGCAAATATCAAAATGCCTTGATGGGTAGACATCTGCTTGGAGGAGTGGCCATTTCTAAGCATCCATGAAGAGCGTCCTAGGCCATGTGATTGGAGCTCGATGAACTTTGGTTACAATGGGCAATATCCCGGACGAGCCCCCAAATGTAGTACACCCGATGTAGGAGCTGCAGATGAATAGAGGTCCCCATACTCCTGCACAGCCAGGCACACTGAATCTTCACACGCAGAGTCAGGGAACAGTCCGTAGCTTTGTTTTTGTTGTTTATTAGGGGGTTAACAGCTTGGATGTGGATAGGAGGTTGTGAGTTATAGGAGGTTGGCTTTTCTCTTGCTCAGCCTCGTCTGGTTCACTCCCGGGGGAACTTGACCAGACTCCTTGTCAGTTCAATAGCAGCCCATTACAGGCAGGGACTTACAATCCCTTAACAGTAGCACACATGGGGTGACCCAGCATGTAACTTTCCCTTCTGCTTCCTTTGTGGTCACTGATCCCAGCACTACCTCTTCAGACAATACCAGCCCACCTGGCTGCAACTGCCTCTTTCACCAGCCCTCCCGGCTGTCTCTCTCTACACCAGTCTACGTGACTGACTCTTCACCAGCCCACCCGGCTGACTCTCTGGAGATCTTTCAGGGAAAGGTTGACTTAAGCCCACTGCTCTCTTCAAGGGAGACTGGCCACATGTGGCAGCCTTTCCCTTTTTTTGGTCTCCACCAGTGTTGAATTAATCACTCTGTCCTCTCTTTGCTCCCATGCCTCCAGGAAAGATCCCTCCCTTGTGTCTTTGGCAGGATCCTTCCAGCACCCAAGCTTCGGCCCAAGGCAGTTCACCCCCCCCATGGGGCATCCCTCAGGGCCACTGACAGCTTCCTCAACACTGCATCTTCATCTTACACCCGACTGCCCTGCTGACATGGCCCATGTCCATTTATGGGGTAGTCTCTGCCCCCTGCCAGCCCACTTCTGGGGATTGGCCGAGGCCCGTCAAATATTCATGGCAGCCCCTCCTACACCCACCCTCTAGTTCCAGAAGTTTCTCCAACTTTCCAGACCAGGGGGAGGCACCAGAGAGAGCTGCCAAGATGAGTCATCCAGCCTTGGCCTCTAATAAACCTAAACCAATTTAGTGACTCAAGTTAATCCTGGCCAGAATATACTTTGCCTACTCTACCATTACTAGTAGCACACACTAGAGTGTGCTACACCCTCCTCCCACCAAAAGGCAGTTGTGTCCCCATCGCCTGGGAAAATTTACAACAAATATAACTCCTAGGCCCAGGAGCAAAAAAGGGCATCCCAACAACAAAAAAAAGGAGAGGGGGGGAAACAACTTGGAAAAAGGGCCTTTCTACAAATAAATTAGCAATTTATCAAAATATACATTTTTCTCAAAGAACCATATACATATGTACAATCCTGACTACAGGTCCCTGTAGCTAAAAAGTAAATGAATAGGCACACAACAAGACATCAGAGCTGCACGATTAATCATTATAAGATTGTGATCTCGATTACCCCCCCCCCCCCTTCCATGATTGATGTAGAAAGTGCAGAGTAGTTCACTGCTCACAGCTGTCAAAAAAAAAAAGAAGCAGAAATGTTTATCAACAACATTGCTCAGCGCCAGCGGCGGCTGGTGCTCCATTTTTTGGGGGGAGACAAACAAACCATCCAATCCCCCTCCAGTCAGTCGGTCCATCTGTCAGACAAGCCCCCCCCACGTTCGGTCGGTCGGTCAGTCCGTCATTCTAAATCCCCCACCCCCATCACTCGATCGCTCGGCAAACCCCGCACCTACCACATCTAGGTCACGGGCCTGTGTCTCATCCTCTTTGTATTCTTCTCTGTGTCTCCTACTCGGTGTCTCCTGCTTGGCGTCTCCTCCTCGGTGGCTTCCCCCTGCATCTCCTCCTCACCGGCCAATACAGTCGCTTCTCCTCTTGGCCAATCGGGTCTCAGGACCCGCTTCCTGATTGGCCGGGAGGAGAATCAGGAAGACAATTGCGAAAATTACCCAGAGCCCACCCTCTGCACCTGCATGGATTAGGGGGGCGGTGACCCTGCTCCCCAATGGTTGCCCACTGCTCAGCCCTGAAAGAGAGATATAAAGAAACATTGTATCTTTTCTGTCCTTCAGATTATTCATTTACAGATCAAAGGGATGAACTTCGGTCTGTGAATGAAGTCAGTTTAATCCAGAATTGTGCAGCTCTACAAGACATACATTTTAACCAAAGCACCCCCCCAAAGGGAGGCCCTCCCAGAAAACTGGAGTAAAATCCAGAGTCCATCACTTAAGCAGGGGGACAGTAGTCTACAATGATTCCTGTAGAACAGAAACAGAAGAAATATCATCCTAACACTAACTTTCTATCTTTCTGTATATTCTGCTAGCAGGGGGTTATGATCCTGCTGGCAGAGAAAACTTTGTACACAAGAAAAGTCTCTGAAGGAGGAGCCCCTCCATATCAGCAAAGCAACATGATACTAGACCTCACCCAAAGTTCTTCTTCTGGAACAAGACATCCCCCCTGGAAATGGATCAGGGAAGGACCTAGATCATGAAAAGAAAACAAACAGAGGCAGCAGTCCTCTACTCGCTGTCCATCTCTCTGGCCTTCAGGCTGAACAGTTCAGTCCCTTTAAAAATACACTGTAGATGGGAATTTAGGAGTCTCTTAATGCTGCCATCAGCTCCTTTGATAGCAGCAGAGTGGCTTCTAGTTGGCCACCCAACCTTGACGATCACCACCCAGGCCTTTATATATGGCTCTTCCCAGCCACCATTCCTGTCAAATGTCCTGGAATCGGGTCCAAGTCTCTTCATTTGGGGCTTGGAGACATGCATGAAGTCCCAAACCATGTCTTCCTCCCATTTGGCCCGTGAGTCTTTAATAGTGTCCATGACATCTTGAGGGACACAAGGGTAGTCCAGACCCCACTCAAGTACTGTCCTCTGCTGCACTTCCCTCTGGAATCTTGAGAATCTTGGCAGTTCCCTTGGCTTGCCTTTGCTAGGGAGGACACAGGCCAGGGGTGACTTCACTACCCACTGCATGTACTCAGCACTTCTAGTCTGGGGCCTGGATGGTCTGTTCTGGAACTGCTGTCGGACACAAACAAGGGTCTGCCAGGATCCTTCGGCCCTTTCTGCTGATTCTGGCACATCTGTCACCTCTGAAAGCACTTTAACATATTCCTGGGAGTCTCCCCACTTCCATTCCTCTGCCAAGCTGCTATGAGATGTCCACTCCTCCCATTCAGAATCTATGGGCCCAAATTCTGCCTGCAGTCTGGGCAACCCTCAGTTTATTGCCCCACCACTGCTTCTCCTCTCTGGCTCACCTGAAGACAAGTTGTCTTCCTACACTGGCTCCTTTCAGGTGGGGTTAGGCAGGATGAAGGGGCACAGCCGGTCTTCTGGGAACATCTTATGGTTCCTACTGGCACTGACAGGTACCAGTTTTCCAGTTGGGCCATAGCAGACTTCCAGTCTCCCTCACAGATGTCGCTGGTTTTCGTGTTGGAATCACTGTTCCTAGACTCAACCCCACCTTTTGAGGTTTCTCTTTGGCCCATTCCGGCCTTCCGAGACTTACGTGGCTGTTCTGTGCAGTAGCCTGACTGTAGGTCTACACTGTATATGAGTGGCTCCTGCTCTATCGGGATCAGTTGGGTAAGCGGCTCATTACAGTGCCCTCAACAGATCCAGACACTGATCACGGCCATGGGTCTCCAGGACATAGCAGACACAGCATCTCCATCCCCTCAATCAATCTGATATCAGGCAGATACCCCTCAATGTTCTATCCACACACTGGTATACACCAGCGTCACCTCCTGCAGCTCAGGTAACCAAGTACAAGACTGAAGGGAAGGCTGGAGGTCGACATTAAAGTTGAACATCAGGCAAACAGCTGAATACACCAATGAAATACATATGTGGGACTTATTTTATCTGACAGAGAGCATAGCCAGGGATCTCACTTTCTCTACTGCAATTTAGCAATACAGCCAGGTCACTTCTGCACCCCTAGACTGTGATTGGACAATGAATAAGCAGCAGCAGAGTCACAAGGCCATCATGACTCTAATCTTATCATCCACCACCGCTCCCCGATGACGCATAACCACCCCCCCCAATGTTCGCCCTCCTCCATCCAAAGGTCTACCCTCTTCAAGCTGCAGCTATACCGTGTCCAGCCATAGTATGGAAGTCGATGCCTCCTGGGATATGTGGCACGCATATCTCAAGAGGCTTTGGGGGGCGGGCTAGAGCGTGACTTTAAAAAAAGGTGGTTAAACAAACCACAGTGCTCCAGTGTGCCCTATGTGCCTCAGTGCCTCCAGAGTGCCTCAGTGTCTCCAGTGTGCTCTGTCCATCTCAGTGCCTCCAGAGTGCCTCCGTGTCTCCAGTGTGCCCTGTGCCTCAGTGTGCCCTGTGCACCTCAGTGTCTCCAGTGTGACCTGTGCGCTGAAAGCGTCTCCAGAATGCTCTGTGTGCCTCAGTGTCTCCAGTGCGCCCTGTGCACCTCAGTGTCTCCAGTGTGGCCCTGTGCACCTCAGTGCCTCCAGTGTGGCCCTGTGCACCTCAGTGTCTCCAGTGTGACCTGTGCGCCTCAGTATCTCCAGTATGCTCTTTGCATCTCAGTGTCTCCAGTATGCTCTGTGCGTCTCAGTGTCTTCAGTATGCTCTGTGCAACTTAGTGTCTCCAGTGTGCCCCTGTGCGCCTCAGTGTCTCTAGTGTGCCCCTGTGTGCCTCAGTGTCTTCAGTATGCTCTGTGCACCTCAGTGTCTCCAGTATGCTCTGTGTGCCTCAGTGTCTCCAGTATGCTCTATGCACCTCTGTGTCTTTAGTTTGCCCCTGTGTGCCTCAGTGTCTCCAGTGTGCCCTGTACGCCTCAGTGTCTCCAGTATGCTCTCTGCGCCTCTGTGTCTTTTGTTTGCCCCTGTGCGCCTCAGTGTCTCCAGTGTGCCCCTGTGCACCTCAGTGTCTCCAGTGTGCCCCTGTGCGCCTCTGTGTCTCCAGTGTGCCCCTGTGTGCCTCAGTGTTTCCAGTATGCTCTGTGTGCCTCTGTGTCTCCAGTGTGCCCCTGTGCGCCTCAGTGTCTCTAGTGTGCTCTGTGCGCCTCTGTTTCTCCAGTGTGCCCCTGTGTGCCTCATTGTCTCTAGTGTGCTCTGTGCACCTCAGTTTCTCTAGTGTGCTCTGTGCACATCAGTGTGCCCTGTGTGCCTCAGTGTGCCCCTGTGCACCTCTGTGTCTCCAGTATGCCCATGTGCGCCTCTGTGTCTCCAGTGTGCCCTGCTCGCCTCAGTGTCTCCAGTATGCTCTGTGCGTCTCAGTGTCTCCAGTATGCTCTATGCGCCTCTGTGTCTTTAGTTTGCCCCTCAGTGTCTCCAGTGCGCCCTGTGCACCTCAGTGTCTCCAGTGTGGCCCTGTGCACCTCAGTGCCTCCAGTGTGGCCCTGTGCACCTCAGTGTCTCCAGTGTGAACTGTGCGCCTCAGTATCTCCAGTATGCTCTTTGCATCTCAGTGTCTCCAGTATGCTCTGTGCGTCTCAGTGTCTTCAGTATGCTCTGTGCAACTTAGTGTCTCCAGTGTGCCCCTGTGCGCCTCAGTGTCTCTAGCGTGCCCCTGTGTGCCTCAGTGTCTTCAGTATGCTCTGTGCACCTCAGTGTCTCCAGTATGCTCTGTGCGCCTCAGTGTCTCCAGTATGCTCTATGCACCTCTGTGTCTTTAGTTTGCCCCTGTGCGCCTCAGTGTCTCCAGTGTGCCCTGTACGCCTCAGTGTCTCCAGTATGCTCTGTGCGCCTCAGTGTCTCCAGTATGCTCTCTGCGCCTCTGTGGCTTTAGTTTGCCCCTGTGCGCCTCAGTGTCTCCAGTGTGCCCCGTGCACCTCAGTGTCTCCAGTGTGCCCCTGTGCGCCTCTGTGTCTCCAGTGTGCCCCTGTGTGCCTCAGTGTCTCCAGTATGCTCTGTGTGCCTCTGTGTCTCCAGTGTGCCCCTGTGCGCCTCAGTATCTCTAGTGTGCTCTGTGCGCCTCTGTTTCTCCAGTGTGCCCCTGTGTGCCTCATTGTCTCTAGTGTGCTCTGTGCACCTCAGTTTCTCCAGTGTGCTCTGTGCACATCAGTGTGCCCTGTGTGCCTCAGTGTGCCCCTGTGCACCTCTGTGTCTCCAGTATGCCCATGTGCGCCTCTGTGTCTCCAGTGTGCCCTGCGCGCCTCAGTGTCTCCAGTATGCTCTGTGCTCCTCAGTGTCTCCAGTATGCTCTGTGCGCCTCTGTGTCTCCAGTGTGCCCCTGTGCGCCTCAGTGTCTCCAGTATGCTCTGTGCGCCTCTGTGTCTCCAGTGTGCCCCTGTGCGCCTCAGTGTCTCCAGTATGCTTTCTGCGCCTCAGTGTCTCCAGTATGCTTTCTGCGCCTCAGTGTCTCCAGTGCGCTCTGAGCGCCTCAGTGTCTCCAGTGTGCCCTCTGCCCCACAGTGTCTCTAGTTTTCCCCGTGCGCCTCACTGTCTCCAGTGTGCCCCTGTGCCTTACTGTCTCCAGTGTGGCCTGTGCGCCTCCGTTTCTCCAGTGTGTCCTGTGTGCTTTACTGTCTCCAGTATGCTCTGTGCACCTTTGTGTCTCCAGTGTGCTCCTGTTTACCTCAGTGTCTTTAGTTTGCCCCGTGCGCCTCAGTGTCTCCAGTGTGCCCTGTGCGCCTCAGTATCTCCAGTATGCTCTATGCGCCTCAGTGTCTCCAGTATGCTCTCCATGACTGTGTCTTTAGTTTGGCCCTGTGCGCCTCAGTGTCTCCAGTGTGCCCCTGTGCACCTCAGTGTCTCCAGTGTGCTCCTGTGCGCCTCAGTGTCTCCAGTGTGCCCCTGTGTGCCTCAGTGTCTCCAGTATGCTCTGTGTGCCACTGTGTCTCCAGTGTCCCCTGTGCGCCTCAATGTCTTCAGTGTGCCCCTGTGAACCTCAGTGTCCCCAGTATGCTCTCTGCACCTCAGTGTCTCCAGTGTGCCCCTGTGCGCCTCAGTGTCTCTAGTGTGCTCTGTGCGCCTCAGTTTCTCCAGTGTGCCCCTGTGTGCCTCATTGTCTCTAGTGTGCTCTGTGCACCTCAGTGTCTCCAGTGTGCTCTGTGCACATCAGTATGCCCTGTGTGCCCTAGTGTGCCCCTGTGCGCCTCTGTGTCTCCAATATGCCCATTTGCGCCTCTGTATCTCCAGTGTGCCCTGTGCGCCTCAGTGTCTCCAGTATGCTCTGTGCGCCTCAGTGTCTCCAATATGCTCTATGCGCCTCTGTGTCTTTAGTTTGCCCCTGTGCGCCTCAGTGTCTCCAGTGTGCCCCGTGCGCCTCAGTGTCTCCAGTGTGCCCCTTTGCACCTCTGTGTCTCCAGTGTGCCCCTGTGTGCCTCAGTGTCTCCATTATGCTCTGTGTGCCTCTGTGTCTCCAGTGTGCCCCTGTGCTCCTCAGAGTCTCCAGTATGCTCCCTGCGCCTCAGTGTCTCCAGTGCGCTCTGAGCGCCTGAGTGTCTCCAGTGTGCCCTGTGCCCCTCAGTGTCTCTAGTTTTCCCTGTGCTCCTCACTGTCTCCAGTGTGCCCCAGTGCCTTACTGTCTCCAGTGTGCCCTGTGCGCCTCCGTTTTTCCAGTGTGTCCTGTGTGCTTTACTGTCTCCAGTATGCTCTGTGCACCTTTGTGTCTCCAGTGTGCCCCTGTGCACCTCAGTGTCTCCAGTGTGCCCCTGTGCACTTCTGTGTCTCCAATTCGCCCCCGTGCGCCTCAGTGTGCGCACTGTGAGACTCAGTATTTCTAGTGTGCCCAAGTGTCTTCAGTGCATCTTGTGCACCTCAGTGTCTCCAGTGAGCCCTGTGCACCTCAGTGTCTCCAATGTGCTCTGTGTGCCTCGGTGTCTCCAATGTGCCTTGTGCGCTTCTGTGTCTCCAATGTGCCCCTGTGCGCCTCAGTGTCTCCATTGTGCTCTGCGCACCTCAGTGTCTCCAATGTGCCCTGTGTGCCTCAGTGTCTCCAATGTGCCCTGTGTGCCTTACTGTCTCCAGTGTGCCCTGTGCGCCTCAGTGTCTCCAGTGTGTCCTGTGTGCTTTACTGTCTCCAGTATGCTCTGTGTACCCCAGTGCCTCTAGGTTGCTCAGTGTCTCCAGTGTGCCCTGTGCACTTCAGTGACTCCAGTGTGTCCGCTGTGCCGCAGTATCTCCAGTGTGCTCTGTGCACCCCAGTGTCTTTAGTGCATCCTGTGTATCCCAGTATCTCCAATGTGCACTGTGAGACTCAGTATTTATAGTGTGCCCAAGTGTCTTCAGTGCATCTTGTGCACCTCAGTGTCTCCAGTGAGCCCTGTGCACCTCAGTGTCTCCAATGTGCTCTGTGTGCCTCGGTGTCTCCAATGTGCCTTGTGCGCTTCTGTGTCTCCATTGTGCCCCTGTGCGCCTCAGTGTCTCCATTGTGCTCTGTGCACCTCAGTGTCTCCAATGTGCCCTGTGTGCCTCAGTGTCTCCAATGTGCCCCGTGCGCTTCTGTGTCTCCAATGTGCCCTTTGAGTCTCACTGTCTTCAGTGTGCACTGTGCACTTCAGTGTCTCCAGTGTGCCCTGTGCACCTCAGTGTCTCCAGTGTGCCCTGTGTGCCTTACTGTCTCCAGTGTGCCCTGTGCGCCTCAGTGTCTCCAGTGTGTCCTGTGTGCTTTACTGTCTCCAGTATGCTCTGTGTACCCCAGTGCCTCTAGGTTGCTCAGTGTCTCCAGTGTGCCCTGTGCACTTCAGTGACTCCAGTGTGTCCGCTGTGCCGCAGTATCTCCAGTGTGCTCTGTGCACCCCAGTGTCTTTAGTGCATCCTGTGTATCCCAGTATCTCCAATGCGCACTGTGAGACTCAGTATTTCTAGTGTGCCCAAGTGTCTTCAGTGCATCTTCTGCACCTCAGTGTCTCCAGTGAGCCCTGTGCACCTCAGTGTCTCCAATGTGCTCTGTGTGCCTCGGTGTCTCCAATGTGCCTTGTGCGCTTCTGTGTCTCCAATGTGCCCCTGTGCGCCTCAGTGTCTCCATTGTGCTCTGCGCACCTCAGTGTCTCCAATGTGCCCTGTGTGCCTCAGTGTCTCCAAAGCGCCCTGTGCGCTTCTGTGTCTCCAATGTGCCCTGTGCGCCTCATGTCTCCAGTGTGCTCTGTGCACTTTAGTGTCTCCAGTGTCCTGTGTGTCACAGTTTCTCCAGTGTGCTCTGTGCACCCCAGTGTCTTCAGCACATCCTGTGCACCCCAATATCTCCAATGCACAATGCGAGACCCAGTGGTCCTAGTGTACCCAAGTGTCTCTAGTGTGCTCTGGGCAGCCGAGAGTCTCCAGCGCCAAGTGCCCTGTGACTCCAAGTGTCATCTAGTCACTCCAAATGTGCCTCGGTACGTACACTTCTGTGATTCCTGTATCTTCATACAGCCTGCACTGACCTCCACTGCCCCCTCCCTTTATTGTCTCTCCATCTTTTAGTATGCTCCCACAATTTCCAAGACTGCCCGTCTCTACAAGGATATGGACTCTTGCTTGTCACAAGGCCTATATTGAGAAAAAAAGGTGTGAGATTTTAATTGGGATTTATTATTAATGAATCCAAGATGACACTGAATCTGTAGGTAAACTAGAATACCCCATTTAAAGGAAAATACCATATGTATTGAGAGGAAGAGAGCGAGTGATAATGGTTACCGATTTCCATCTTTTTTCATGGTCTACTGAGAAATATGTCCCCTGCCAAAAAATGTCATCAACAACTACTCCTCCAGGACATGTTTCCATAAAGTTTCTATTTCATCCAAGTCATGGTATAGCTAGTAGTAGGTATTTGTATTCAACTAAACCTGTTCCGTAATGTTGAAGATGTTTCGACGCTCACCCAAGGAGCTTTCTTTGTTTAATGAGGGCCTTCAACACCAATGTAACCCACATATAACGCTGTTTTTAATAACTGTCTCTTCTCTGATGATTTAAAAAACAAATCAAAGGTTTAGCTGTGCACCTCAAACAAATAACACCGGTCCTAGACTTCATGGCACCATGGTGGCTGGATAATGTACTTAGAACAAGGGGGTTTCCAAAACTTTCACACCTGACAATTAACATCTTCTCTGACACATTCAATGGTGATTGGATTATGGTGACCGAGTTACCCTTTGTAGCTTTATATATACTGGTACGTTCCTAACATTCATTAGAACCAAGCAATGCTTGGATGAGCAACAAAACAATTTCAACATTACAGAACAATTCCAGTTGAATGTGACTTAAGTTGGTCATATATGGATTGAAATTCACCTGACTCTGAAATTCGGCTATCTATGGCCATTTCCGTTCATGAGAAGTCAATCTATCGATCATCTACTCAGGAATGGTCCTGCTGGAAAATCTTCATTCGATACAAACTTGCAGCTGGTGAGCTTCAGCACGGATCGGTGTATTCTGATGGCAGGGAAGTCCCATTGTATTGTATTTTAGAATACAACGACACAGCGGGGAGGAATCAAATGTGTGGATAGGATGAATTGGTTCAGTTAAAAAAAAAAAAAAAGAAACTGAACCAGCTTAACTTCTAAGATCTTCTCCCAAACACACCAAAGTGTACCCTCTAGGTGGGGTGGATCATACTTAGAGTATCCAACTAATCTTAGTGTTATCCCCATGGATATTACCCTCATTTAGGCTTTTTGTAAAGCCCTTGTAGGTTTGGATTTGTAGATGAGGCCTTGGACTATAGGAGCAGGATTGCCAGTTACAGAGCTTGTACAGGATGACCCCATTCTGTGACAAGTAATGGTCATTCAGTTTTGAACTATTATCATTTGCAGTAGGGTTGAGGTCAGATACTGTAGTTGGATGAGAAGACCTGTCTCACAATCAGCATATCAGTCACTCCAAAGGGGTTCAGTAGGATTGAGGTCAGGTATTGATGCTGAATGAGAAGATCTGATCCCAAAGGTGTTCAGTAGTGTTGAGGTCAGGTAGTGATGTCGGTTAAGAAGTTCTGATCCCAAAGGTGTTCAGTAGGATTGAGGTCAGGTACTGATGTTGGATGAGAACTGGCTCCCAATCGACATTCTAAGTCACTCCAAAGGTGTTCAGTAAGGTTGAGGTCGGGTACTGATGTTGGATAAGAAGATCTGATCCCAAAGGTGTTCAGTAGGGATGAGGTCAGGTACTGATGTTGAGTGAGAAGACCTGATTCCAAAGGTGTTCACCTGGTTTGAGGTCAGATACTGAAGTTGGATGAGAAAACCTGATCTCAAGGGTGTTCAGTAGGATTGAGGTCAGGTACTGATGTTGGATGAGAAGAACTGACTCACAATCGACATTCTAAGTCTCTCCAAAGGTGTTCAGTAAGGTTGAGGTCGGGTACTGATGCTGGATAAGAAGATCCCAGAGGTGTTCAGTAGGGTTGAAGTCAGGTACTGATGTTGATTGAGAAGACCTGATCCCAAAGGTGTTCATGAGAGTTGAGGTCAGGTACTGATGTTGGATGGGGAGACCTGATCCCAAAGGTATTCAGTAGGGTTGAGGTTAAGTACTGATGTTGAATAAGAAGACCTGATCCCAAAGGTGCTCAATTGGGTTAAGGTCAGGTACTGAATTTGGATGGGAATACCTAATCCCAAGGGTGTCCAGAAGGGTTAAGGTCCGGTACTAGTATTGGATGAGAAGACCTGATCCCAAAGGTGTTCAGTAGGACTGAAGTCAGGTATTGATGTTGAATGAGAAGACCTGATCTCAAAGGTGTTCAGTAGGGTTGAAGTCAGGTACTGATGTTGATTGAGAAGACCTGATTCCAAAGGTGTTCAGGAGAGTTGAGGTCAGGTACTGATGTTGAATGAGAAGACCTGATCCCAAAGGTATTCAGTAGGGTTGAGGTCAAGTACTGATGTTGAATAAGAAGACCTGATCCCAAAGGTGCTCACTTGGGTTAAGGTCAGGTACTGAATTTGGATGGGAAGACCTAATCCCAAAGGTGTCCAGAAGGGTTGAGGTCCGGTACTAGTATTGGATGAGAAGACCTGATCCCAAAGGTGTTCAGTAGGACTGAAGTCAGGTATTGATGTTGAATGAGAAGACCTGATCCCAAAGGTGTTCAGTAGGGTTGAGGTCAAGTACTGATGTTGAATAAGAAGACCTGATTCCAAAGGTGTTCATTAGGGTTGAGGTCAGGTACTGAAGTTGGATAAGAAGACCTGATCACAAGTGTGTCCAGAAGGGCTGATGTCAGGTACTGGTGTTGGATGAGAAGAACTGATCCCAAAGGTGTTCAGTAGGGCTGAAGTCAGGTACTGAAGTTGGATGAGAACTGTCTCGCAATCAGCATTCTAAGTCACGCCAAGGGTGTTCAGAAGGGTTGAGGTCAGGTATCGATGTTGGTTAACCACTTCAGCCCCGGAAGGATTTCCAGCTTTAGGACCGGAGCCCTTTTTGCGATTCGGCACTGCGTCGCTTTAACTGAAAATTGAGCAGTCGTGCGACGTTGTACCCAAACGAAATTTGCGTCCTTTTTTTCCTACAAACAGAGCTTTCTTTTGGTGGTATTTGATCACCTCTGCATCATTTCTGATCGCCGCTATAAACAAAAGAAGAGCAACAATTTTGCAAAAAAACCCACATTTCTTACTTTTTGCTAGAATACAAATAAAAAAAAATATATATAAAAAAACATTTTTTTTCACCGTTTTTGGCCGATTTATATTCTTCCTCATATTTGGGATAAAAAAAATCGCAATCAGCGTTTATTGATTGGTTTGTGCAAAAGTGGTCGCGTTTACGGATGATGAGAAGTCATTTTTGGGGTTTTTTTTTTTTTTTACTAGTAATGGCGGCGATCTGCGATTTTTTGCGGTACTGCGATATTTCAGCGGACATGTCGGACTATTTTGACACTTTTTTGGGACCATTGGCATTTATACAGCGATCAGTGCTATAAAAATGCACTGATTACTGTGTAAATGTCATTGGCAGTGAAGGGGTTAACCTGCAGGGGGCGCTCTAAGGGTTAACTATGTTCCCTAGGCGTGTTCTAACTGTAGGGGGACTGCCCTAGCTGGGGAAGGGAAGTGGTCACAGCCTTCGTATACAGGAAGGCTGTGATCACAGCCCTTCCCCCTTCACACAGAGCGGAGGCCCGTGTTTACATACACGGACCTCCGTTCCTCCGCTCGGGGGGGCCATTCGCAGGTCAATCGAAGCCGCCGCACCCGCTCCCTGGCCCTCCCCGAACACAGTGAGCGCGCGGGCGCGCCTCCGGCGGCACGCGCGCGCGCTCACTAAGCTCGATCCCCCACTTTGCTGCCGTCAGATGCCGATCGGCGGTCGGCAAGTGGTAAAGAAGTCCCAATCCCAAAAGTGTTCAGTAGGGTTGAAGTCAGGTACTGATGTTGAATGAGAAGACCACCTGATCCCAAAGGTGTTCAGTAGGGTTGAGGTCAGGTACTGAAGTTGGATGAGAACTGACTCCCAATCAGCATTCAAAGTCATCCCAAAGGTGTTTAGTAGGGCTGAGGACAGTTATTGATGTTGAATGAAAAGACCTGATCCCAAAGGTGTTCAGTAGGGCTGAGGTCAGGTACTGATGTTGAAGGAGAAGACCTGGCCCACGACTAGAATTCTAATTCATCCCAAAGGTGCTCAGCAAGGTTGAAGTCAGGGTTCTCTGCAGGCCATTCATATTTTCACACCAAACTCATCAAGCCATGTCTTTATGGAGCTGGCTTTGTACACAGGGGCACGGTCATGATAGAATAGAAAATGGCCTTCCCCAAATTGTTACTAAAATGTTGGAAGAGCACAATTGTTTACAATGTCTTTGTATGATATAGCATTAACAATACCCTTCACTGGAAATACCTGAACCCAATCATTCGGAAGGGTGGTCCACACAAATTTGACCCTACAGTAGGTCTGATGGTCTAGTGCCCAAATACCTTTGGCCATAGTATGTATTGTATTATATACTTATCCCATTGTGATTATTATATCTAAAACCAGGTGTAGCCATGACATTAAAAAATCCAAATTATACAGAGAAAGCATATATAAAATACATGAAACACCTATGATCCCTAAAATGTTACTCCTCATTACAATACTTTTCATATAAATATTAAATGAACAATAAATGAATGATTAATAAGAAAAAATGTTACGTATTTTTGAATGCTCCAAAACCGTATAATACATTCCCTATTAGCTGAAAAAAAAACAACCAAGCTGGGATTTACATCATGTTCACTCAGTCTAGAGGAATATAATATCCTGTGATCACAACACAAGGCACCGATAATGGAATTCTAGTATCTCCGGCCCAAACTTGTTTTAAATCATTAGAAATTTTATGTTCCTCTCAAGCATACATCTTCTTTGCTTTCAAATCAAAGTCTCTAGATTAAAAATTAATTTTGGATTAAAATATTCATGAGACCAGCGTTTTCAGAAACAAATGTTCACTTCCCATCTCTCACTCTTTTTATTTTCTCAGAAGTATTTCCTATGGGATTAGAATAACTGCGAAGGTGTGAACGCTGGAGTTTCCAAAATAATATCACCAATTTGAGTAAAACATTTCCGGTGTTATAAGTGATATTTATGAATGGATGCTGGGCACTGCAGTACGGTATGGATAGTAACAGCAGTTAAAGGGTAAGGCTAGACATTCAAATCAAGGGATTCCCCCAATTACATTAAACAACATGGATGGAGGAACCTCCTCTTCTAGCTGTTTCATTGAGACAGCGGAAGCACCCATAGCTGCCTGAATGCCTGTCACCATCAGAGGTCAGGCTCAGAGACCAGTAGTTATAGAAGTAGAGATGTTCCCACTGACCAGCAGGATAAGTGAATAAGCAGACCACCCTGGCAGATGAGGTGGGCTCAATGGAGGTGCAGGATCTAAATAATAGCTGGTGTTCACCAGAGCTTCTGATGGTGGAAATGGTTATTGCTCGGGAACGTGAGGATGAACAAGCCCAGGTCCAGTGGCAGATATAGCAGGTAGGGATCAAGCAGAAGCATAGTCAGTAAACAAGCCAAAGGTTGGTAACAAATGGTTGCAGTTTGCGATCAAGCGAAAGTGCGGTCAAGGAACAAGCCAAAGGTCGGTAACGAGAAGCAGTGAAGATACAGATGGTAGCAAGAGTGTCACGTACCTGGTGGTAGAGTCTGGCTTATGCGGGGGCAACCTCTCTTGCGGCCCTGGTTCAAGAACCCCTGGTAGTGTAGACAGGGAGCTCTGGAGCACAGGGGGGCACGAGGGCTGGACAATCTTCAGGACGTAAGCAGAAGTCCACGGAAGCTCGTGCAAGACGGGAGAGTAGTGGTTCAGTCCGTGTCGGCCACTGGCAGGCGGTGTGGTACAGCGGGATCAGGCAAACAGATGGTCGGGTACAGGCAGGGTCGGTAACGTGCTGGCCACAGAAGTACAGAAGGAGCAGGCAAGCGGGTGGTCCTAAACAAGCCAGGGTTAGATGCAGGCAGATATTAACAAGTCCAGAGGGGTAGCTGGGGTCACAGGAACAGGAAGTCGCTCAGAAGTAGTCACAGGGGGCTCACAGGTGCAGGGAATGCTGTAGAATGAACAGCACAGGCTGCTGGGTCTTGCTGGTTTAAATAGGGGCATCTGGCACCATTTCCGGCAAGTGCGCGAGAATGCACACGGGCGCATGCGAACGTGCACAGGCGTGCGCACCACCGCAGGAACACCTAGGAACACTGTCTTTTCCTGACATTGCCCCCCCCAAGGGGCAGCCACCGGATGCACAACTGGGCTCGCTTGGCCGGGTTGTTTCTCCAAAAAGTTTTAATAAGTTCCTGAGCATGTAAGTTGCTCTTCGGCTCCCACAAATTCTCCTCAGGACCATATCCTCTCCATTTTACAAGGAACTGTGTGCCTCCTGTTCTTCTCCTGCAATCGAGGATGGCTTCCACTTTGAATTCCTCCTCTCCATCTATCACCACCGGTTCTGGTGGGGCTGTCTTTCGTCTTGGAAACAGGTCCCTGGCCACTGGCTTGAGGAGGTGCACGTGAAACACCGGGTGAATTTTAAGTGCAGGTGGAAGATCAAGTTCATAGGCTACCTTATTGATTCTTTTCCGTATTGGGAAAGGCCCTATGAACTTCGGTCCCAACTTTTTAGATGGACAGGAAAGTCTTAGGTTGGTGGTTGCCAGCCAGACCCGATTGCCGGGCTGGAGATCAAGCTCTCCTCGTCATTTCCTATCAAAAATCTCCTTGTTGCGTTCCTGAGTCTGGGTGAGGGTTCAGCATCTTATTGTTCCTTTCCAGGAACTTGGTGATCTTCAATGTGGCTGGGATTGTACTTTCCGGGAGGAGATCAGGCAGGAACGTGGGATGGTAGCCGAGATTCGCCCAAAACGGAGACTGCTTGGTGGCAGAATGGACTGAGTTGTTGTAGTCGAACTCGGCTAGTGGTAACAAGGAGACCCAATCGTCTTGGGAGTAGGAGGAGTGGCAGCAAAGGTATTGCTCCAGGGTCTGGTTGGTCTGTTCTGTTTGGCCATTGGACTGAGGGTGGTAGGCTGAAGAGAAGGCCAATTTGATCCCCAGGATAGAGCACAAGGACCTCCAGACTCGGGACATGAATTGCACCCCTCTATCTGACACAATGCCTTTCGGAATGCCGTGAAGACGTACAACTTCCCGGATGAAGACTTTGGCCACTTCAGTAGCTGAGGGAGTGCCCCTCATTGGAATAAAGTGCGCCATCTTCGTGAGGTGGTCGACCCCCATGAAGATCGTTGTGTAGCCTGCAGATGGGGGCAATTCCACGATGAAGTCCATTGAAATTTGCGCCCACGGATGCTCAGGAATAAGTAGCGGGTTTAATAGACCCCAAGCCTTAGCTCTCTCTGTCTTGCTTTTGGCGCAGACAGGGCAGGCACTTACATAGTTCCTACAGTCCTCCTTTAAATGTGGCCCCCAGAAGGTGCAGGCAAGAAGTTCAGCTGTCTTTCTGTGGCCAAAATGCCCGGCTAACTGATGATCGTGGCAGAGTTCCAGGGCAGACAGACGGAGTCCTTCTGGCACAAAAACTTGTGTACCCGACCACCACAACCCATCCTTGAGGGAGTGTCCAGAAGCTGCAGGTATAGTGGAGCTGGCCAACGTTTGCCTGATTTGGGTGAGAAGGTCTTCCTGGATTAATAGAAAGTGGTGAGCTGGCAAGATGGTGTCAGGAGGAGACACCTCTCCGGTCTTGTGAAACATCCTTGACAGCGCATTCGACTTAACGTTCTTGGATCTGGGCTGGTACATAATATGTAACTGGAACCGGGAGAAGAACAGGGCCCAGCGTGCTTGGCGGGTCTTAAGTCTTTTGGCCGACCAAGACTGGGTGAGTTGCTCCTTCCAAGAGGTACCGCCATTCCTCCAGGGTGGATTTAATTGCCAGAAGCTCCCTGTCACCCACATCGTAGTTCCTCTTGGGGGGAGAATGCTTCCGTGAAAAGAAAGCGATGGGGTGCAGAGAAGCCTTAAGTCCCTGTCTTTGGGTCTTTGGGACAAGACTGCCCGACTGCGGTCTCTGAGGCATCTACTTCCAAGGTGTAGGACCGCGTGGAGTCAGGGTGTTTGAGCACTGGTGCCGAGGTAAACAGTCCTTTCAAGGTTTGGAAGGCATTTTGCGCTTCCGGGGTCCAGGCAAAATGGGTATTCTGCTTAGTTAATTGTGTTATCGGGGAGATGACAGCAGAAAATCCTCGGATACATTTTCTATAAAAATTGGCAAAGCCAACAAAGCGCTGTACCGCCTTCTTGTCCGCTGGTGGTGGTCAGTCCACAATAGCTGCAACTTTCTGGGGGTCCATGGTTGTGCCTGTAGTGGAGATGTGGAACCCCAGGAAGGCGATCTCTGTGCGCTCGAAGGAACACTTTTCGGCCTTGGCATACATGCCATGCTGCCGCAGGCGGCTAAGTACACACTTGACATGCTTCCGATGTTCCTCCAGGGAGGGGGAGAGGATGAGGATATCATCAAGATATACCACCACGAATTGGTCAAGAAAGTCCCTGAAGATATCATTGGCAAGGTGCTGAAACGTGGCCGGAGCATTGCACAGCCCGAAGGGCATGACCAAATATTCAAAATGGCCAAATCGGATCCGGAATGCCGTTTTCCATTCATCCCCCTCCCGTATGCAGATCAAGTTGTACGCGCCCCGAGATTCAACTTGGAGAACACGGCTGCGGAGCCGAGGCGTTGGAAGAGTTCCGGGACCAGGGGTGAAGGATATCGGTTCTTGACCGTGATCTTATTGAGCTCCCGGTAGTCGATGCACGGCCGGAGGGAGTGATCCTTTTTCTCCACAAAAAAAATCCCGGCTCCTGCAGGAGATGTGGAGGGCCGAATGAACCCCCCTGAAAGAACTGGTTAAGCACCACCATATAGAACTACTATAGGAGTAGGAGAGGGGGAGG
>BLSH010535245.1:371262-382111 GCA_018402905.1 Glandirana rugosa
ATGTAGACGGTAATCCACTGGTACACGCCACAGAGATGGTTCACCTTTCTAGGTGGAGATGTCAGTTTAGGTACTTACTACGACAATGGCGGGAAACAATACCACAGTGTTCCTCAGAAATCCTGTAAACTCCTTGGACAGTTACCTGTCGGTTACCCTCAACTTTCCATACACTTAAAAAGAATACTACAGTGTACCTCGATAATCTTGGACGCGCCAACGAACAGTTACCTGTCGGTTACCCCCAACAGGTAAAATCGTCGGTCCCAAATCTAATAAAAATATAAAATTGATGATTCCACTAATAAATCTCCTCCACCCCTATAACAAGCTACCCCCGGCACTAGCTGCCACTGCAAAGTGTTAAGCACCTTTGGTAAAATGGTAAAGCCCCCCATCGAACAATATCCCCACCTCCTCTAAATAATCACCTTAGTAGTTAAAATATAAAAATAATCTAAACCCTGGCTGCTAAAATGGACAACCCCCATTGGCTGTCCATTGACAAGCAACCGCGCAGGTTCTAATAGCTCCATGTGACATCATAAGAAAAATTCACATACCTTTCAACTCCCATTGGCTGTCCATTGACAGGTTCCTCAAATGTCCTAAAGACTCCTTGTGACACCATAACAAAGGGCGGTAACAGCATCATTCATGGATTTGACTGTAGAGGTGGATCTTTCCACTTGGTAGAGACACCGCACATGGTCACCTAATGGCAGATGTAGATATATTAAAGGAAGTGTGGAAGTGTACTGTCCTGGCATTTTAGGGCCTCAAGAAATGAGGTCAGTACATCAGGATTGATCAATTTTCAGATATATATCCCATAGTTTGTGGACTCTAACTTTCCTACAGACCAGTGGTGGCCCGTCTATACAAGGCGCAGGGGCGCCGCCTCCCTAATCCATGCGTCCGGCCTCCTAATCTACACGCAGGGCGCCGGACATATGAATTCCACTGGGTTTTTTTTTTTGTGAAGCACATGATTAGAGCTGGAGGCTCTAATTGGCTTCAGAAAGTGTGGGCTTAGGGCGCAAGGAACTGCGCCCCAAGCCCACCCAGTTGTGTGACAAAAGCAAATTAGTATTCACTATTCAATATACAATTAATATTCATATTCGCTATTGTCTTCCTGATTCTCCTTCCGGCCAATCAGAAAGCGGGTCCTAAGATCTGATCGGCCCTGGAGGAGAAGCAACTGTATTGGCTGCTGAGGAGGAGGAGACACAGGAGAAGCCACAGAGAAGCTGCTGTGAAGCTGCCGAGGAGGAGGAGACGCAGCTACCCGCGACCTAGATGGGGTGCAAAGCTTGTGGGTGGACAGGCGAGCGAGCGACGGGGTGGGGGGACCAACTGACCCGGGGGGGAGTGGTGGCGGGTGTTTTTCTTCCAAAATGTTCAGCCTTTATTTGTTTATTTCATATAAAAAAAACAGTGGTGATTAAATACCACCAAAAGAACCAACAAAATGATAAAAATGTATTTTGAGTGCTGCATGACCGCGCAATTGTCATTCAAAGTGTGACAGCGCTGAAAGCTGAAAATTGTCCTGGGCAGGAAGGGGGTAAAAATGCCTAGCGTTGAAGTGGTTAAGGATCTCTATTTTTCAGCCATATAACTGTCACTTTCCAATCCTATTAGACGCAACTGAAAATAACTGTCACTTTTTTTAAAAAGAAAAATCAGACTAAATAAGCTGGTGTACCAGGCTCGTGCATTGAGCTTACGGTCTGCTGTTTCATGAAGGTAGAAAGCATCTCTGTGAAATCCACGCACGTTGTCGAAGGTTTTGGCTGCAGGAGCTGTACAGCTCTTTCCTGTAATCCTTTCATTCTTAACATTCTATTTATCAGCTTTCCCAGAAACATTCCAGCCTGTGGCAGGCACAAGGCATAAATTGAAGCTGAGAAGTAGGCATGCAATAACTCAT
Organism: Glandirana rugosa; assembly: GCA_018402905.1. Taxonomy (NCBI): domain Eukaryota; kingdom Metazoa; phylum Chordata; class Amphibia; order Anura; family Ranidae; genus Glandirana; species Glandirana rugosa. The sequence continues at coordinate 373,199 of BLSH010535245.1, forward strand.
GTCTTGTTTTTTTTTTCTTCTTCTTCTTCTTTGCCTCTATCCTGAGCTTCTAGAATGGATCTCCCCGCACACTGCTGGAAAGAACAGGCAATGTGTCTTCAATCAAGATCCAGCTGTAGCTGAAGATGTTCCCAATAACACATCAGGTATCTATAGACTCAGTCACTCCAAGTAAATAAATGTATGTAAAGTACGGAGAACTAAATCATATGATCAACATGTTCAATACGGAGAGATTCCAGACAGGTACTGCTGCTGGAAATACATAACATATGTCTACTTGTCCAGAGGCAGGTGAAATGTACAATTGTAACAAGCAAAATAGACACATTTATTAAAAACTGAATTTCTGATATGATCATTTCTACATAGATTATTTCAAGTTGGACCTGTAAGCTGGTAGGGCAAAGTAGGTCCCCTTTCATGTGCCTCCTCCTTCTGGTAGAAGGCTTGGAGCTCCTATAAAGGCCAAGGGAGGAGAAGGGTCAGGAGGCCCTGGAAGAAAAGAGCAGATCAAGCTTGTAGGCAAGTGCAGTCTACTGATTTTCTGATATGATCATTCTTACATAGATTGGTTCAACTTGGACCTGTAAACAGGTAGGGCAAAGTAGGTCCCCTTTCATGTGCCTCCTCCTTCTGAGAGAAGGCTTGGAGCTCCTATAAAGGCCAAGGGAGGAGAAGGGTCAGGAGACCCTTGGAGAAAAGAGCAGATCAAGCTTGTAGGCAGGTGCAGTCTACTGGATTTCTGATATGATAATTTTTACATAGATTGGTTCAATTTGGACCGGCAGCTAGGGCAAGGTAGATCCCCTTTCATGTGTCTCTTTATTATGATAGAAGGCTTGGGGCTTCTATGAAGGTCAAGAGGTGGAGAAGGGTCAGGAGACCCTGGGAGAAAAAAAGCAGATCAAGCTTGTAGGCAGGTGCAGTTTACTGAATTTCTGATATGATAATTTTTACATAGATTGGTTCAACTTGGATCTGTAAGCACGTAGGGCAGAGTAGATCCCCTTTCATGTGCCTCTTCCTTCTGGGAGAAGGCTTGGAGCTCCTATAAAGGCTAAGGGAGGAGAAGGGTCAGGAGACCCTGGGAGAAAAGAGCAGATCAAGCTTGTAGGCAGGTGAAGTCTACAGAATTGTTGATATGATAATTTTTACATAGATTGGTTCAACTTGGACCTGTAAGCAGGTAGGGCAAAGTAGGTCCCCTTTCATGTGCCTCCTCCTTCTGAGAGAAGGCTTGGAGCTCCTATAAAGGACAAGGGAGGAGAAGGGTCAAGAGACCCTTGGAGAAAAGAGCAGATCAAGCTTGTAGGCAGATGCAGTCTACTGAATTTCTGATATGATCATTTTTACATAGATTGGTTCAACTTGGATCTGTAAGCAGGTAGGGCAAAGTAGGTCCCCTTTCATGTGCCTCTTCCTTCTGGGAGAAGGCTTGGAGCTCCTATAAAGGCCAAGGGAGGAAAAGGGTCAGAAGACCCTGGGAGAAAAGAGCAGTTCAAGCTTGTAGGCAGGTGTAGTCTACAGAATTTTTGATATGATAATTTTTACAAACATTGGTTCATCTGGACCTGTAAGCAGGTAGGGAAAAGTGGGACCCCTTGCATGTGCCTCCTTCTTCTGGGAGAAGGATTGGAGCTCCTATAAAGGTCAAGGGATGAGAAGGGTCAGGAGACCCTGGGAGAAAATAGTAGACCCTGGGAGAAAAGAGCAGATCAAGCTTGTAGGCAGGTGTAGTCTACTGAGTTTCTGATATCATAATTTTTACATAGTGTTAGAGAAGGAACATTTCTGCCAGTGGATTCTGGCTGTTTCCGCGGTGGTGCGCACGTATGTGTGCGTTCACGCGCGCGCGCCTGTGCGCGCGCATGCGCCGGAAATGGCGCCAAACGGTGCTATTTAAACCCGGAGATCCCAGCAACAAGTGCTGCTCATTCTACAGCGTCCATGACCTGTGAGCCTCAGCTCCTACTACCTGTTCCTGTGTTTGTTCTGCCTCCTGTTGACCCGGCTTGTCCTGACCTGCTGTTCTGCTGCCTGCACCGACCCCGGCTATCCACGACCATCCGATTGTCTGCTCCCTTGTACCTCTGCTGCCCGCCCATTTAACGAACCTTGCTTGGACTTGACTACCCGTTTGCCTGATCCTTTTGTACCTTCCTGCCTGCCTGTTGCCAACCCAGCCTGCATGGCCATCCTTCTACCTGCACATCTTCTGGAGCCTCACAACATCATCAGTGACCCTCCAGCCCTCGTGCCATCCCACACTCTTGGACCTCTGTCCACTCTACCAGGGGTCCTTGAATCGGGTGCGCAAGAGCGGTTGTTCCCTGCACAAGACAGACTCCACCACCAGGTTCGTGACACATAGATTGGTTCAACTTGGACCTTTAAGCAGGTAGTGCAAAGTAGGTACCTTTTCATGTGCCTCCTTCTTCTGGGAGAAGGCCTGGATTTCCTATAAATGCCAAGGGAGGAGAAAGGTCAGGAGACCCTAGGAGAAAAGAGCAGACCCTGGGAGAAAAGAGCAGGTCAAGCTTGTAGGCAGGTGCAATCTACTGAATTTCTGATATGATCATTTTTACATAGATTGGTTCAGCTGTGATCTGTAAGCAGGTAGGGCAAAGTAGGTCCCGTTTCTTGTGTCTCCTCCTTGTGGGAGAAGGCTTGGAGCTCCTATAAATGTCAAAGGAGGAGAAGGGTCAGGAGACCCTGGGAGATAAGAGCAGGAAAAAAGATCAAGCTTGTACGCAGGTGTAGTCTACTTTCTCCACAGCATGTGGCGCTCTTGTTGGAGAGGATGTCAAGAGGAACACAGTTCCACTATGGTTTCCTGGGTCATTGGGAGAACACCCAATTGGAGGCTGCCACCCCATGTGACTCCAGTAGCCTTCTTGGGTCTGGCAAAGCCTATTTAACCCCTTAGAGCGGGCGCCTGCACGCCGGGAGACAGGGCTTATGGTCATGTGACCATGTGATTGGCTTGTACGACAATCAAATAATCAGAAAGCTCTACATCGCAAGCAGTGAACGGGAGCTTTCCGTTAGCCACCAGTAACTGTTCCGGAGCAGCCTGGGGGCTCGCTCTCGTCACAGCTCTATCTGTGCTATTGCATGCAAATATGCGGCCGCTCTGCGCCAAGGTCCGGCTGCCGTGAGGCCGCATATTTGCATGCGCTCGCCACAAAGATATTAAAGGAGAAGTACAGCCAAAGAACTCCACTACTGTGACCCATTTTAAGCAGACAGCGGGCTGAAGTCTGCTGATGTCACAGGGCCAGTCCAGGCTTGGGCAAGATCGTGATTATATGGTAGGGATCTGCTCACATGCCTTGACCGGCACCCATCTCAACCTTTCAGCAAGCCGCTGAGAGGCTGAGCCGGTGCCCCTCTCCAAAGCCCAGCACTCTGACTGACAGTCACCAGCTCTCTGCTCACAAGAGATCGGCTGTCAGAGATCGGTTCTCAGTATTAGAGCAGGCAGGGGACAGATGCAGCACCAGAGCAATGCTGCATCTACCTAGGTAAGTATGAATCTGAAAAACAAACTCCATACTTCTCTTTTACAGCCCTGGCTCCCAGGCTTGATGCACGTTATACGAGTTAGTAGAGTAGGGACAGGTACCCCACCTGATAGGGACAGTACTAGAAGTAGGCAAATATTCCTGACGAGGACAGAAAGCGTAGGGTCCCAACCAGGGCTGCTGTTAGAAATCACGGGGCCCCATACAGCCTACTTGACAGGGACCCCCCCTTCCCTCTGGCTGAAAGTGACTAAGAACATAGATTTATCAGTCCCTTTCTGTGCAACCTTAGCTACACAGATAAATGAATAGGAAGTGCTTTAAGGCTTCCTGCTCATTCACAAACAGAAGCACAGTTTACTATGCATTAGTGATGAATGAACAAAGGAGTGATTGGTACTGATCGCTCACCGTGTTCATTCAGGAAAGGAAGGGACCAGTAAATCACATATTTACAGTCCCCTTCCCCGCTCTCCATCCTGAAGCAACCTGTTGTGTGTCCACAGCAGTTGCCTGTGGGAGATGAGAGGGGGGAAGCCGGCAGCGCTACGGGGGGAAAGAGGCACACAGGGGGGCCCAGACAGCAGATGGAAGGGGCACATGTGCTAGGAACACTCCCCTTGCAGTGCCACCAGAGGGAGAAAGAGGAGGAGAAGCTGGCAGCACTGCAGGTGGAGGCAGAAGAGGATTGGTGTCTGCAATAAGAAAGTGCAGCTGGCCTTCCTGCTCAGCAGGTGCTTGGGCCCCCCCTTTGAACTGATGGGGCCTGGGCCCAGTACAGGAGGGCTAGATCTACTGCCTTATTAACAGCCCAGGTCACAACTCCTTGGACATTTTTCCGCTTGGGCACCAGATGGTCAGGGCACATTCTCTATTTAAGGCCATTGCTCCCAGGCTTGGTGCACTTTATACAAGTTGGTAGAGTAAGGACATGTACCCCACCTGATAGGGACAGTACTAGTGGTAGGGAAAGTTTCCTGACAAGGAAGGAAAGCGTAGGGTCGCAACACCTTGGACATCTTCCAGCTTGAGAGTGGCTCACACCCCACCAGGTGGCTAGGGCACATTCCACTCTCTTAACAGATGTTGTTAACCCGGCTGATAACTGTCATCTTTACATCGTTTAAAACCAGAAGTGTACCCGGTTGCGCAGGCGTCCCTCCAGGTTGTTGTGAACTGTTGTTGCATTACTTCCATACAAATTTTCTATTGCACCGGTCTGTGTGAGTCACTGCTGCCAAACATGCTGCACCCAATCTAAAAGCTGCTGTGCTCCTACTCCCCCCCCCACTCTTCTGGGGAAGAGCAGGGTGTCAAGTGGTGCCCCTTTTCAAGATCCTTGGGGAGATGAGGCTTTGCTAATCTACCACAGAGCTGGAGGTGAGACTGTTGGGACTTGATTTGCCCCCTGATTCCCTCTTATTACGGGAAGAAAGTCAGGTAGTTGTTGAAGAGAGTGTAAGCCAACTGCACTGAGGAGCGAGCATCTTCCAAACACGGAGGGATCAACTACCTCCCTTATTCACATCGAATACTGTTTTGGGATCTCGCACCCGACTTGTTATGCTATCACCTGAATTGAAGCCGTAAAGAAGTCAATTTCCAACTTCGATCTCTGGGTGAATTTGTTTGACAAGCTACAGCTAATTATGGGAAGCATACTAGAGGTCATTGCCTGTGTAGGATCTGTCTGTAGAGTCCTAGGAGGAATAGGGGCCAGTGTATGGATACCTCTGGGAGTTCGGGGGTTGAGAAAACACAGTCAGGATGGTGGAGGGGGTTTTCATCTGCCATCCTCACACTGGAGAATACAGTAGGCTGAAAGTTGTTTGCTTGCCCTGAAGATCAGCTTAACGACCCAACTGCTATGGCTGGACACCTGCTCACAGACATATGTAAGCATGTACAGTATGTGCCATACCAATAGGATCCCCTTAGAAGCTGAAAATTACCGCAGTAAGCAGCGCTACCAACATCTCAATTAGCTTCTGAAGTTCTGATATGGTCATTTTTACATAGTTAGATTGATTCAGCTTGGACCAATGAAAGTATGTATGTGCCATACCAGCGGGATCCCCATAGAAGCTGGAAATCACTGTAGTAGACCACACTAGCCACCCAAAGCCTATAATACAATCAGAGAGGGCTCTTCGCATGATGCTTTCCATCATAGCTGCTGCCAGGGGAGGGCTGGGCCAGGGGGCAGGGTGGCAATTGCCCCCCAGGCCACCCTAACTTACATTCAAAATGGCCAACAGCCGCTGCCCGCTCACTCTTTTTTTCTTGTGGAGGAAGGAAGCAGGGGCCATGGGCGCAGCCACAAACTAACTGCAGGCAAAGGGGGGGGGGTGCGGCACCCAGGGCCGGCTGTGCTGATGGGCACTGGCGAGCCCGCATGATGGGCACTGATCAGATTGCATTTGATAGGCACTGGTGACGAGGCTGCATTAATGGGGACTGGTGAGGCTGTATTGATGGGCACTGATGAGGCTAAGCTGATAGGCACTGGTGTAGCTGCATTGGTGGGCACTGGTGAGCTGCAATATTTTTGTTAAGCCTCCTTTGTTGCTATTAACATGGATGGTGAGCTGATTCGGTGGTTCAATGGGCCACTTGACTGGACTTGACCTAAGGCTGCCAGCCCTCCCCTGGTTGCTGCAAATGCCAAGTTGACAGGCCCGCCAAATTTGCAAACTCTTAAGTCAATGGGGCTGCATCATAACTGGGGCATTACATCAATATAAAATTGCAGTCTGCAAAAAAAGCAAAGTGTGAACTTAGACCTTGGTCTCACCCGTGATTCCATCCCCATTTTCACTGCTGTGTACTGTACAAGGGGCTTGCAATGCAAGTAAAGGTGAGTGAAGGTTCCATGATCAGGTGGTGGGACAGATGCCTCTATCCTGTCTTTTTTGCACATTTTCACTGGCAGGGTCACTTTAGGTGAAGCACTAGGGCTATCACTCTGATCTGTGCTTCGCTAGCGAGCAGAGTGGATCACTGACCTGGAAATAACAGGTGGCTAGCTAAGGCTGAAAAGTCTTAACTTACTCTCACATGCTTCTATCCAGGTCATTGACTGCCTCAGAAACCAAAGCTAAGATTAGAATGACAGCTTTGAAGCTTGTAGCTTTCAAAACAAGCAATATCAGTTCCTACATCTTACAAATAAAAAAGATGTATACCTAATCGTTAAAATCTCATATAAGCTTTAGTTTGTTACTGCCTATTCAAAAGTAATCTTCAGTTTTAATAAATGCAGCTTTTGGTGATCCTTCCATGAAGGTCCTTGTTGAGGTATTTCTACTAGGAGGTGAACACTGTTTTAACAATTTTGGTCCCATGTTGTCACCATGTCATATGCATCCCTGGTGGAGACTAGTAGTTGTGTTGTGTAGCCGGGAAACATAGGCATAAGTACGGTAACTCTTTCTTTGCTTGCTCAGACTTCCCTGTGGCATCCCGCAGTTCCATAGCATGGGCTTTCCCAGAAACTCAGTGGCTAACAGGGGAAAAGCACACTTACTTCACTCCCGGAAGCCCTGGGAAGGGTCCAGCCTAGGCCACCACAATCATGCCTGCTTTGACCAGCAATCATGTCCCACTTTTGCCCCAGGCTCAACCCCTTCTTAAGAGTAGTCCCCTATAGGTAGGAAATAAATGGAGCCCATAGCATGGGCTTTCCCAATGACTCCGCGACTAACGGGGTTGAAACATACTTACTTCACTACCGGGAGCCTTGGGTGAGGTCCAGCTTGGGCGCCTTATTCATGTCTGCTTTAACCTACAATATTGCCCCACTATGGCTCCAGGCACAAGCCCCTGCCTAAGAGTATTCCCCCATTGGTAGGGAATAAACAGAGCCCCTTTCCCAATGATTCACCAACTAACGGGGTTGAAACATACTTACTAGAGGCATAACTAGAACCTTCAGGGCCCCGGTGCAAAAAATTATGAATGCCCCCCCTGGCCCCTGGCCAGGGCCCTTCCCTCTTCCTACTGATCCTGGGGCCCTTTACTCCCGTCGCGGGTCCCTTTATTATGATCCCACCGAATAAACTTATATTTGTGTATCAAGTCTCCCTTTCGTTCAGAAACGGAAGTATACTAAAAACAGTTTACTATGCTTCAGTTATGAATGAACCAATTGGAACCAAACACTGACTCTGTCTATTCAGAAAAGGAAGGAGCCGGTAAATGACAAATTTACCGACCCGTTCCCATCTCTCTATCATGACTCATCTTCTACAGCAGCTGGCAGGAGAGAGGAGGGGGGAAGACAGCAGCTCTTTGGGGGGACACAGGGACCCTGGGAACAGCAGAATACAAGTAAACTGGATAGAAGGGGTGGTGGGGGCAGCATATACATAGTTACATAGGTACATAGTTAGTCAGGTTGAAAAAAGACACAAGTCCATCCAGTTCAACCAAAAAAAAAAAAGGATATATATATATATATATATATATATAACCAAATAATCCCACATACAATCCTTCATCCACAGTTGATCCAGAGAAAGGCAAAAAACCCCAGCAAAGCCAATGATCCAATTTGCTATAACAGGGGAAAAAATTCCTTCCTGATCCCCCGAGAGGCAATCGGATTCTCCCTGGATCAACTTTACCTAAAGATGTTAGTAGCCAGTTATATTATTTATATTAAGGAAAGAATCCAGGCCTTTTTTAAAGCAATTAACCGTGCTGCCCAAAACCACCTCTGGGGGGAGTCTATTCCACATTTTCACAGCTCTTACTGTGAAGAAACCTTTCCGTATTTGTAGATGAAATCTTTTTTCCTCTAGACGTAAAGCGTGCCCCCTTGTCCTTTGTGATGACCTTAAGGTAAATAACTCAACACCAAGTTCACTCTATGGACCACTTATATATTTGTACATGTTGATCATATCCCCCCTCAACCTCCTCTTCTCAAGAGAGAATAAATTCAGATCCTCTTATCTTTCCTCATAGCTGAGCTCCTCCATGCCTCTTATTAGTTTGGTTGCCCTTCTCTGCACTTTCTCCAGTTTCCCAATATCCTTTTTGAGAACTGGTGCCCAAAACTGAAACCTCTTTCACGTCTCTTCCCGTTGGTTTGATTATTCTCCGTACCTCCTCGAGTCGATACTCCTTTCTATTCTCCTAGACTTAAATAAGAGAGAACTCTTCTCCTCCAACTCCCCCCTATACTAGTTGTACATGTTTATATATTCACCAGGTATCTCACTTGAACCACAACTCAATAAATGGAATTCCAGTAGTGTTTCCTGTTCCCCCGTGCGAAATGCAGATCTCCTTTTTTCTAAAGTAGATGTTTATGCCTTTCCAAAGAAGTGTCATTCTCGACACTTTTACACCTTATCTGAGGGGGGTCTCCACCAAAACCCGT
>BLSH010535245.1:382472-392516 GCA_018402905.1 Glandirana rugosa
TACAAATAAGGGATGGATACCCCCTGATGAGAATTCATCCCCGAACACGGACCCCGGTATCACCCTGTTATAACGTCCAATTTCGGCCGTACTCATTCCCCGGGTTCGACCGGAGAGGGTTCTGAGGGTCCTCACTTCATTCATACAAAGGTGGGGCAATTAGCGTCTCAGTAACCCTTCCGAGTACGATACCCGAGACAAATAAGAGATTCATATGCCATGATGAGAATCTGTCCCCGAACACGTACCCCGGTATCACCCTGTGTTAACGTCCAGTTTCGTCCGTACTAATTCCACCGGACTGGACCTGGAGAGGGTTACGAGGTCCAGCTTGGGCCCCTTACTCATGCCGGCTTTAACCTGCAATATTGTCCCACTATGGCCCCAGGCACAAGCCCCTACTTAAGAGTAGTCCCCCATAGGTAGGGAATAAACATAGCCCATAGCATGGACCTTCCTAATGGCTCTGTGGCTAACAGGGTGGAAACATATTTACTTTACTACTGGGAGCCCTGGGAGAGGTCCAGCCTGGGTGACCTTACTCAAACCTGCTATGACATACAAATTGTGTCCCATTTGGTCCCACTCTTTTCCCAAGCAGAAGCCCCTGCCCAAGAGTAGTCCCCTATGGGTAAGGAATAAAAATTGTCCACAACTTTTTTTTTCATCACACAGGGAAGAAAAAGTCCCCTACGGGTCCAGTGCTATCTTTCCACTTTCCTCAACTCTTTACTACATTGTTCATTTCAGCTTTGTTGGGCCAAAGTTTGACTGAGTCTCTTCCATTTAGAAAATTTTGTAATTATGTGAGCCAAGATTAGCTACAGAAGTTCAGCTGTTGAAGGCAACAAGTTCAGGTCAAACTTCTGCAGCAGCTTCAGGTTCCACAAGAGTATGGATATTGGCATTCCATGACTTCTTTGAAGGAATTTGAAGCTGAGAAGCTGGGCATTGAAGCCACGTGGCTTGATGAAATGAAGCTGCCCTTGTGTACTTTTAGACATTGGTTGGAAAATCCAAAGCAAATCTCATTTTGTGAGACCAAAGAACCTCATGGTTCCTGAGATACATACTTGGTGGGACATTCTATTCCGACACAGAGATATACTGGTTGGAAAATGTCTTTGTTTTGATACATTCTGATTTATCTTTAAAATGATTCGGCTGGACACAATAAATTCTTATGGTTCTAGCTTGGGAAAGCCGCTCCATACTATAGGTTCTTTGTAACTTTATTGGGGTATAGAGTTTCTTCCATTGAGAAAATATGGCCCCTGTCAAGATGGCTGTCACGGATCTCACGAGATGTCACTGTCGAGTAGGATTGTTGGCCCTCCCAATTTCCTGTAGCTCATAGCGGGAGACAAATAGTCATCAATGGACTCCTGCCAGCCTGTGGACACAGAGTGCAGTGCCGCCTTCAGGTTGGAGGATATGCTACAGCCTCCTCCTGCCTACAGGCATCCTAACGACCAGTCCTCTGCTTGCCCCAATAATTTATGGGGGGCATCCAGACCTGCTCCAAGTGCTGTTACAGCTGTGCTCCTGGGCTCTTAAGGCTCCCATCCATGGCATAAGTGTGTTAGGTTCTAATGTAAGGGCTGCAGATGAACTGGGATCCCCCACCCATCACAGCCAGGCACACTGAATTTTCACAGTTACTTCAGAGTCAGAGAAAAGTCTGTGAGTTTGTTTTTGTTTTTTTATTGACGGATAGGATATCCAATAACCTAGATAGGGATGGGAGGTTATCAGATGTCCATTTGACTTCAACAACAAACTTCACAGACAACTCTTCCTATATACAGTCTTTATATACAGTCTATATACAGCTCCACTTCTTCCTCCAGCACTCACTTTATTGCAGAACTCAGCTGGATCATTGTGAAGATCTGACAGGCTCTCAGTCAGATTTTAAGTGTTGGCCCATTACAGGCAGGAACCTGAGGCCCCTTGTATGTGTAGCAAAGAGAACAGTGTCCAGCTGGTATCACTCCTGTGGCTAATTATCCCAGCTCCACCTCCTCAGACACTGCCAGCCCACCTGGCTGCAGCTGCCCCTTTCACTAGCCCTCTAGGCTAACTTCTCCCCACAGTCCTCCAGACTGACTGTCAGGTCACCTGTGGGGCCAAGTGACTGGGAGTGCACCGTGGAGGTTGTGGACCCAATGACTGACTGCTGAGGATCGATGGTTCTGAGAAGAAGGGTCGCAGCCACAGTCCTGGACAGGGAGCTAGAGCATAACGCCACTGAGTCTAAGAGCCAGCAGGTTTTCACAAGGGCTTCTGATGGTGAGGATGGACTTGGCTGCAGCTGACTCCAGGTGGCAGCCCCCTGGGTCTCTCAGCTCACGCTCATGGCTGGCTCTGATGGATGGAGAGGAAGCAGCAGTCCAGGGAAAATAGTCAGGAGGACAAGCCAAAGGTCGGGGCAACAAGCAGCCATGAATGGTCAGAAGAACGAGCCAAAGATCGGGGTAACAAGCAGACAGGGATGGTCAGGAGAACAAGCCAAAGTTGGTGCACGGGAATCAAACATAGAGCACAAGGCAAGGATCACCCAGAGAAGCCTTCACACAATTTTTGCTCGAGCAAGGCTGGCTTGCAGTGCGTGGGGTAAAATAGTGTTTTTCTGTTAGAGGCTGGGGTGGAGCCATGCTGAGAGAAGATTACTTAAACAGACAGGTGTGTGAGCACAGTCCCTTTAGCTGATACACAGACCAGAAAGGTAAGCAGACAGTGAGGGCATGAAACATTACTGCAGATTCATGACACTGACACTCATCAGCCCACCCAGCTGACTCTCAGGAGATCTGCTCCTGATGTCCTCTTTCCTTGCTCCCGCACCTCCAGGAAAGGCTTCCACCCTGTGTTTTGGCACGATCCTTCCAGCACCCAAGCCCGGCTCAAGTTCACCCCCCCAGACTAGGGGGCACCCACAAGGGCCATAGACAGCCTCCTCACCACTCCGTGTCCATTTTCCACCCAACTGCCCCTGCTATCATGACTCATGCCTATGAGGTGGCCTGCCCCCTACCAGCCCTTTACCGGGGAATGGCTGAGGTCCACATAAATATTCCAAGCAGCTCCTCCTAGCCTCCACCCACTATGTCTAGAACATTCTCCGATGTCCCAGAAAACAGGGGGGGGGGCAGAGACGCTGCTATGACTAGTCATCCAGCCCTGAGTCACTGAACCCTTACCCAGCTTCACCGCTCAGGCTTAGCCCTGAGCTAATATAAATTTTCCTATACTAGCAAGCCTACACTACAAACCTAAACTAACAACCCTAGCACACTAGAGGGTGCCACACAGGGGACTCTCATGTAAGGGATTACAATGCACAATTCCCAACACACACGTTCCTGTAGAAATCGCTGTGTATGTAAGTGGGTGCTGCAGTGAACACTGGCTGGAACCGTATATAGTCAGAGCAAGAGAACTTTACCATTACACCGTGGATCTCCAGAATGGGTCCAAAGCTTTATTCAGTGATCACATTTTTACAGGAATAAGCAATATTTCGGAGCCTCGCAGGACCCCTTCACATGCCTGATGAAGTGGTCCTGCGAGGTTCCAAAATGTTGATTTTGCTGTAACAATGATAGTTTTGGACCCATTCTTGAGATCCATGGTGTGCTGGTGATATTCTCTTGCTCTCATGTAAGGGACACTCTCATGTAAGAAGGGTACCTAACGTAAGGGGGACTCTGATGAGGATTCTGATGTCAGTGGCGGCCCGTCCATTAGGGGAGCAGGGGTGGCGCCCCCCAAATCCATGCGCCCGGCCCCTAATCTACATGCAGGGAGCTGGACATCTTGGATTTCAATGGGTTTTTTTTTTAAGCACCTGATTAGAGCCTGAGGCTCTAATTGGCTTCAAAAAAGGGTGGGCTAGGGGCGCAAGCCCACCCAGTTGTGTGACATTAGTGAATGAATATTTGCTAATGCCTTCCTACTTCTCCTCCTAGGCCAATCAGGAAGCAGGTCTTGAGAACCAATTGGCCAGGGAGTCTTAGGACTCCTGGCCAATCGGGTCTCAGGACCCACTTCCTGTTCGGCCGGGAGGAGAAGCAACGGCCCTTCCCTCGGCAAGCTGGAGCGAGGTTCAGTATTGGCCTCCTAAGCTAAGGCCACTGATCGTCGCTGTCCGTCTCCCACAGGGGGGGCACAGATCGCCGCCATCTGTTTACCACGGGGGGGGCACTGATCTCCGCCGTCCGTCTCCCGTGGTGCAAAATATTGAGCACCAGCTGCCATTGTTCTGGGAGATTCTGATGAGGATTCTGACGTTTTGCAAAATATATGATGTGGCCCTTGATCTGAAACGTTTGGAGGACCCCCCCGCCCGCTTTAGATATATAATTTCAATGCTTCTTTAGCACCAATACTTCTATTAAACATTGTAACGTTTTAAACTTGCCGTGGCAAGCCTGCTATATCTTGGTGGAACACAAATTCATTACCGATGCAACACACAATGAACGAAGTTGAAATGAAGTTGACCTTATCGAATCATTTTTTTGGTTCATTCTTCACACAAACTCAATGCCTCATTATTCTCTATGCAAATTTCCCCCCACCTCCCAATCGGTGAATTACTTCCAGATTACCATTGGTACAGATCTTCGGCAACTGAAGAACAATCATTTTCCCGGCTGTATCCAGGCGAGGTCATGTCAGGTAATCCCTGAGAAATAAATCCTTATCAATGTAATTTCTATTTAATGGATTCTATATGATTTCTTTTTTCTTTCCTCTTCCTTTCTCGTGTCTCCCTCTTCTCCCTCAGATGAGTCCACCAAAGATTTAATTATTTTTTTCTTTTTGCAATAAAAAAAAAAATTTTTCACTGTCTATCCCCCGAACCTCTCTGTCCCTCTCCAATGATTTCTTTCTCTGCAAAATAATGCTGATTCCTATGTAGAGGAAGGTCTCCTGGGAGATGTAGTTCTGGGGGATGTGCCTTCATCAATTGAAATAATAAGAAAAACAACCACCTTGACAAAGAGGAAACACCCTTGAAATGCGTAACTGCCTCCCTGCTGTACATAGAGTGTGCAGCCACGGGGACTAGCGGTGGCAGTACAGGCTGCTCTCAGTGATTGAACTGCCTTGTCATCCAGAATTTTTTTTCTTCACTGATGTGTGGTGATGGTGGGCACTGATAGGTTGCACTGATGGGCATTGAGGAGCCTGCAGTGATAAGGGGGGCATTTATGAGGCTGCATTGATGGGCACTAATAGGTGGCACTGATAGGTGGCATCGATGAGCTTTGATATGCTGCACTCATGGTCACTTATAGATTGCGCTGATGGTCACTGATATGCTGCACTGAAGGGCCCTGATGAGGCTGCACTGATGGTCACTGATGAGGCTGCAATGATGGGCACTGACAAGGCTACACTGATGAGGCTGCAATGATAAGGGGGCCCTGATGGGCACTGATAGGTGGCACTTATAAGTGGCACAGATGGGCTCTGATATGCTGCACTTGTGGTCACTGATAGGTGGCACTGATGGGCTTTGATATGCTGCACTCATGGTCACTGATAGGTGGCACTGGTGGTCATTGATGAGGCTGCACTGATGGACACTGAAGAGGCTACACTGATGCTGCAATGAGAAGGGGGCACTGAGGAGCACTGATGAGGCTGCATTGATAAGGCAGCATTGAAGGGCACTGATAGGTGGCACTGATGGGCACTGATAGGTGGCACTGATGGGCACTGATATGCTGCATTGATGGTCACTGATAGGTGGCAGTGATGGGCACTGATATGATGCACTGATGGTCACTGAAAGGTGGCACTGATGGTCACTTATAGGTGGCACTGATATGCTGCACTGATGGTCACTAATAGGTGGCACTGATATGCTGCACTGATGAGCACTGACGGGCACTGATGCCTGATGGGCCTGATGGGCACTGATATGCTGCACTGTTCTGGGAGGGGACATTTCATGAGGTGTGCTAGGAGTGGTGATTTTGGGGATCTGTGTTGAGAGGGGAGATGGGGAAGATGATTTATGCTAGGATGGGGGATTTGTGCTAGAAAAGGTAATATGGTGGGGGGCGGGGGTTTGTGCTAAAAGGGGCAATTTTCTTTGAAGGGGATTTATGTTAACAGGGATGATTGGGGTGATTGGGGAGGGGAAATTGGGGGGGGGGTTATGCTATGCTGGGGGATTGAGAGGGGGGTAATTTGTGCTGGGAGAGGGGATTTGGAGTGGGGGCTGGCTGCTGTTATCATGTGCTAGCAAAGAACATACTGATAGGATGAGAGAGCAGAGTGAAAGAGACATGAGCTCATCACTGTGCTGCTCATCTCCTTTCAGTCTGGATATAGGTTGGGGGCTGGTCCGGGATGACTTGGGCTCTGAAGAAGTAGGTTGAATCAGTTCATGTGGTGTGCTAGAAGCATGCTGATAGGGCGAGATAGCAGAGTGAAAGAGAGATGAGCTCATCACTGTGCTGCTCCTTTCACTGTCTGGATATAGTTTGGGGGCTGGTCCGGGATGACTTGGGCTCTGAAGAAGTAGGTTGAAACAATTCATGTGGTGTGCTAGAAGCATGCTGATGGGAGGAGAGAGCAAAGTAAAAGAGAGATGAGCTCATCACTGTGCTGCTCCTCTCCTTTCACTATCCAGATATAGGTTGGGGCTGGTCCGGGATCAATTGGACTCTGAAGAAGTAGGTTGAATCAATTCATGTGGTGTGCTAGAAGCATGCTGATAGGAGTAGAGAGCTGAGTGACAGAGACATGAGCTCATCACTGTGATGCTCCTCTACTTTCACTGTTGGGATATGGGTTGGGGGCTGTTGTGGGATGACTTGGGCTCTGAAGAAGTAGGTTGAATCAATTTATATGGTGTGCTAGGAGCATGCTGATAGGAGGAGATAGCAGAGTGCAAGAGAGATGAGCTCATCACTGTGCTGCTCCTCTCCTTTCACTGTCTGGATAAGTGTTGGGGTCTGATCCAGGATGACTTAGGCCCTGAAGAAGTAGGTTGAATCAATTCATGTGGGTTGCTAAGAGAATGCTGATAGGAGGAGAGAGCAGAGCGACAGAGACATGAGCTCATCACTGTGCTACTTCTCTCCTTTCACTGTCCAGAAATAGGTTGGGGGCTGGTCCGGGATGATTTGGACTCTGAAAAAGTAGGTTGAATCAATTCATGTGGTGTGCTGGGAGCATGCTGATAGGACGAGATAACAGAGTGAAAGAAAGATGAGCTCATCACTGTGCTGCTCCTGTCCTTTCACTGTCTGGATAAGGGTTGGGGGCTGGTCTGGGATCAATTGGACTCTGAAGAAGTAGGTCAAATCAATTCATGTGGTGTGCTAGGAGCATGCTGATAGGAGGAGAGAGTAGAGTAACAGAGACATGAGCTCATCACTGTGCTCCTTCTCTCCTTTTACTGTCTGGGTAAGGGTTGGGGCTGGTCTGGGATGACTTGGGCTCTGAAGAAGTAGATTGAATCAATTCATGTGGTGTGCTAGATGCATGCTGATAGGAGGAGATAGAGTGAAAGAGAGATGAACTCACTATTGTGCTGCTCCTCTCCTTTCACTGTCTGAATAAGGGTTGGGGGCTCATCCAGGATGACTTGGATTCTGAAGAAGTAGGTTGTGTCAATGCTAGAAGCATACTGATAGGACGAGATAGCAGAGTGAAAGAGAGATGAGCTCATCACTGTGCTGCTCCTCTCCTTTCACTGTCTGGATATAGGTTGGGGGGCTGGTTGGGAATGACTTGTACTCTGAAGAAGTAGGTTGAATGAATCCATGTGGTGTGATAGGAGCATGCTGATAGGAGGAGAGAGCAGAGTGACAGAGACATGAGCTCATCACTGTGCTGCTCCTCTCCTTTCACTGTCTGGATATAGGTTGGGGGCTCGTCCGGGATGACTTTGATTCTGAAGAAGTAGGTTAAATCAATTCATGTGGTGTGCTAGGAGCATGCTGATAGGACGAGATAGCAAAAAGAAAGAGGGATGAGCTCATCAGTTCTTCTGCTTCTCCTTTCACTTTCCAGTCACAGAATGGGGGGGGGGAGGGGGCAAACCTGTAAATGTTATCCAGCCATTGCGGAGAAAAACTAGGTCTCCTGCTCTTCCTTCTGTCTCAAACCGAAGAAATACAGAAAAGACCTCCAGACCATTGCCCTTTGTTCACACCGATGCCTGCATGAGTGCGCACGCGCGCCACATGGAGGGCAGCCTTCTTCTTTTCTATGGGCTGCCCTACACGGGAGGATTGCAAGAAAAGAAGTCCCCAACCCTTTTGTAAAATTGGGCAGCACTGAACGGCTTGGCATATGCTGGATGGACAGAAAGGTGAAACAGCTCCCTTCTATGTATTTCATGTGCATTGAGTCATTAATGTAGGAGCAATTACTGATCAGGAGAATTAATATAATGGATCTAAGCTACCAGTGAGCTTGAAAACAAAGACGTCCAAGTTCTATGGTCGAACGTAGGCCAGAGATTTTGCCAAAGAAAGTCAGCAGCTTTAAAAAGTATTAAGTAATGTTTCTATACATAAACATATGACAAATAATTAAAAGTATAGTAAATAATAATAACATTTATATATATAAACACACTATATTGTCAAAAGTATTGGGACGACATATCTCCTATACCTTGTGCACAGCCTTCCCAGAAGAGTTGAAGCTGTTATAGCTGCAAAGGATGGGCCAACTCAATATCGAACCCTACGGCCGAAGACTGGGATGCCATTACAGTTCATGTGCATGTAAAGGCAGGCGTCCCAATACTTTTGTTATATTGGTAATATAGCGTATATCCTAAAAAAAAAATGCACCTACAAAAATATGGGAAAGCAGATTTAGGTAAATAATGGGTCAGACCAAAGATGTGAAACTCTAGCCTTACCGTTCTATCTAGTCTTACCATTCTAACCCCAGGCAATTTAAAGTAATTGCTCAACAGACAAAAAGAAAAAAACAAATGATATATATATACAAAATATTAAACTGGACAGACTTAGGTGAATAATGGGCCAGACCAAAGATGTGAAACTCTACTCTTAGCATTCTAACCCCAGGCTAGTTAAAGTAATTGGTCAACATTGAATGTTAATTACTGCCCCCTTGGAAGAAAGGGCAAGCTAAAAATTCTTATAATAACAAAGTACAGCAACTCTTTATTATTCCAACTAATTCCACATGGGCACCATACTCCACTTTTCTGAGGACCAGAGATGGTTGTGTGAGAGTCACGTAGCATGGGGATGCCTGGATTTAATCATACGCTGACCCTCTAATGTTTTCCTTGCCTTCGTTTTGTGAGATCGCCCTCTTGGAGGTATTCCATATCTCCATGTTCTCACCTTCACTTTTTAGCTGACTTTAAATAAACACGAGACGTTTGATGTGTCTGAGGCCTACGTCATCGGGAATGTACGGTGCAATAGTAAGTTACCAAACAGACAACAGATATAACTAAATCCAGGGTCTCTGATCATCACAGTATGAGGGCCACATTGTATTTTACAAAAATCCAGATAAAAAAAAAGTTTTATAAATGAATGATTAAAAATACATTTTCATGAATTCATATCATTTTTTAATAGAGTTGAGCGAACCCGAACTGTAAAGTTCGGGTCCGTATGGAACTTTCAGGTGTCCGTGTCCCGAACCCGAAAAAGTCCGGGTTCGGGTTCTGGTATTTTATGTGCCTGTGGACTTTCAAGGTATGCCTGGGCTTGAAATGTCAAGCCCAAGCGAGTTGAGATAATTTTTTACTATACTTAAGTACTTTTACATAAAAATTAGTAAGTAAATATTTTGAAAAAAAAATAGACCTAAAAACATTTTATGTTACACCGGGAGTATGACACTACTAGTCTCTGGGACCTAAATCAATATAGACAACAGACAAACCATTGAATGATAACGTGGCATGTAAGGGCTACTGCATCCGGAGTCTGTGTAGTTTGCAGAGCACAAATAAATTTCAGTCGATTTTTCACTTCCACTCTTGTACCTCTATACCTTATGGAGGTTCTCCCGCTA
>BLSH010535245.1:419277-429784 GCA_018402905.1 Glandirana rugosa
TTTACAGTGCAGCCCCCCCTTTACATCACAGCCCCCCCCCTTTACATTACAGTGCCCCCTAGACATGTGCAAAGCGAAAAAATTAGTTTAGTTTCGATTTATTTATATAAATTTGTTTAGCTAGATTAGTTTCATTCGTTTTGCTTATTCGTTTTCGAATGCAAATCGTTTTTGAATGCAAATCGTTTTCAAATTCGTAAAGTTTCCTAATTTTCAAGGAGAATGGGGTGGTGGAGTGGAAAGTGTAGAAATAGAATGGAAAAAGATAGAATACCATAGAGGGGAATATAACAGAAAATGAAAGAATATAATGTGGGGGAGGGGAACAGAGCTGTTGTATTCTATTCTTTTGTTTTCTGCTATATTCTTTTCTAGTCTATTGTTTTTTTTTCTGTTCTATTCCTTTGTTTTCTATTCTATTTTGTTCTCTTTGGAAATTGGAGGACTATTCAAATTCGAGGACTTGTCGAATTTGAAAACTATTCGAATTTGAAAACTATTTAAATTCGAACAGTATTCAAAAACGATTAAAAAATTATTCAAATTCGTATTTTGTACGAATTGTCGTTTAAATTCGGTACTATTGAAATTCTGAAATTCGGATACATCCAAATTTCCGAAAAAAACAAAAATTTGTCCTAATTTTAATTCGGAACGAAACGAACCGCACATGTCTAGTGCCCCCTTTACATCACAGGCCCCCTTTGAATCACAGTGTCCTTTTTACAGAGCAGTGCCCCCTTTAGAGAGCAGTCCCCATTACAGTAATGTAAAGGGGCACTGTGATGTAAAGGGTACTGAACTGTAAAGGGGGACTGTGCTGTGAAGGGAGGTTGTGGTGTGAAGGGGGGCTCTGTAAATATCTCAGCCCCCGAACCAACCATCCACCAACCACCCCCATCCCCCCTGGTCCCTGGGAAAATTGACCACCATGAAATCTGGTCCCTGGTCACACCTAATTGCAGTGGTCCAAGGATCGGCTAATCCTTCCCTAGCGTATTAAAGGGTTGCCGAGGCTGGGCAGGAAGGGGTTAATGAATGCAGAACTACTTTTTATATCAGCCTGGAGTTCTTTAAGCTTTAAGCCCACCTTTATGCTCAGGATCTCCCCTGTATTTGCCCCACCACCCACACTGTAGCACCTCCTGACCCCAAAAAGTACAATGGTCTTTGGTCTGGTCTGATGACATTACAGGTCCTCCTCACCCTCTTCTTCCTCTGGTGGTGGGTGGATTCTAAATGCTGCTGAGAGGGGCACCACATAATGATGTGGCGTGGCATTTTCCTGGTTGGAACACAGAGCCATCATGCCCTGGGCTCACAGGAAGTGTGTTGAATGATGTTGGGTCTTTGAAGGTTGGAAATTGAGTTGTAGACCTCTACGACTAAGCCTTATGAAACACATCCATGGAGTACGTCCTGTGGAAGGCGGTTAAGCTGAAGCCAGTAGACATGTGGATGTATCCGAATCTCTGAATGTAATAACAAATTTTGTAGAAATTTATCTAAATTTGTTTAGTTTATTCGTTTTCTAATGAACTCCAAATTTTTGGAACAATTTGAATTCAGATCGTTTGAAAAATGATCGACAGATTCAAATTCTGTGTAAAAAATAGCTGGTTGTTAAGGAGCGGGTCGGGAAGCCGATGATTTATCAGCTGTCAGCGGGCTTCCCCACTGACAGCTGAACGTTAAACAAAAGAATGCCGGCAATAGAAAATTCAGGGAAAAAAAACAGCGTAGGGTCCCCCCCAATCCATACCAAGCCATTTGCCAAAAAAAAAAACGTTGTGGGGTCCCATCTATGATCCATAAGAAACCCTTATCTGAGGATGCAGTCTGGCATGCCAGGAAAGGTGGGGGTGGGTCAAGGGAGCTCCCCCCCTCCTGAACTATACCAGGCCACATGCCCTCAACATGGGGTGGCTCTGCCCCCCACCCCAAATTACCTTGTTCTCATGTTGATGGGGGCAAGAGCCACTTCCCCACAACCCTGCCCAGTGGTTGTGGGGGTCTGCGGGCCGGGGGTTTATCGGACTCTGGAGCCACCTTTAAAAAGGTGGCTCCCAGATCCCAGCCCCCCCTCCCATGTGAATGAGTATGGGGTACATAGTACCCCTACCCATTTACCAAAAAAGTGTAATAAGTGAGTAAAGACACAACGCAAGTTTTTAACAAGTCCTTTATTTAAAAAAATTTAAAAAATGTCCCCCAGTGTAGATCCATCGTCAATCATGACACCAGCCACACTACCAGACCCGAAAGAAGAAGGAAAAAAAAATTGGGGGGGGACCCTACTGTCAGAGATGGCAGCATGAACAATCTTCTGTTTTGCCCGTTCCTGTGTGTGGCGCCAAACAGCCTATTTGAACGGACAGCACCTTATAGCAAGTGCTGTCCGTTCTACAGCGTTACCTAGTGACCCCCTGTGATAATTCCTGAGCCTTCCTGCTACCTGTGACCCGGCTTGACCCAGACCTTGCCTGATATCTGCCTGCACTGACCCCGGCTTGCCTATGACCACTCTCCTGCCTGACCCCTTGTACTCTGCTGCCCGCCTGTTGCCGACCTTGCTTGTACCCGAACTTCCACCTGCCTGCTCCACCTGTACTGCTCCCCCAGCTTGTTACCGACCCGGCCTGTACCACCACTATTCAGTCTGAACGAGTTCATCTGAGGACCCTCACATCACCATCAGTGACCCAGTCCAGCCCTCGAGCCATCCTGCATTCCCGAACCTCCTGTCTACTCTACCAGGGGTTCCCGAATCAGGGTTGTAAGAGAGGTTACCCACTGCATAAGCCAGACTCCACCACCAAGTGCGTGACACTACTCTGTTTTTTTTTTTTTTTAATATTGGCTTGGAGTCCACTTAACATCCATACCAGACCCGAAGGACCTGGTATGAATAAAGGAAGGGGGGCCCCACGTTGTTTATTTTATGAACTTTTCATTGGATTCAGCTGTCAGTGGGGAAGCCCGCTGACAGCTTATGAGTCCTCAGTTGTTAAGGAGGCCAGCTTCCCGGCCCGCTATTCTTCAGACCAGATCATTTTTCGACTGATCCAAATTTGAAAATGTGAAATTCGTTAGAAAATTAATAAATTAAACTAAATTTAACAAAACAAAGCTAAAGCTTTGGAAACAAATCAGCGAAACTAAATGAGTTAACTTCATACAGTGTGTAGCTGTTTCTGACCTTCAGAAATCCACTATTGAGTCAGATGTCCTCAAAGTGGCCAAAAGCACCTGGCAGCAGCAATCAGAACCAACGGATTAAGTGCATGGTGGCATCAGAGTGGAACTTTTTCTTGTAAGTTCTGGAATGATATTGGGGGGTCATTCAACCCAGTGAATAGCATCACAAGGATTGTTGAGTCTGGGGGAAGGGGGCAACGCTGGAGATAAGTTAAAGCTGGTCATATATGTATTGAAATTGGGCTGTTCCAGGCTGAGATTCGATCCATGCTTGGGCAGGTACCCGGAACTGCATTTCCGCTGTTGGGGACTAAGCTGTTGAGGGATCCATTCTTGTGGCATTTGCCCAAGCTGGAATTGGACTGTAAGGACACCTGGAAAACCTGTTGAAGCCATCCAAAGTATTTTCAAATTGATAAAAGGAAAAAAAAATCTATCTGATTTCAGGAAAGGTTGATGTACAGTATATCGCTAATGCAAAAGAAAATGGCATTGAAATATTCTGTCACAGCACCTGAAGTCAGGTGACGGATGTGCACCGCAGAAGTGCGAAGCCCGCGCTAAGGTTGCGGCGTGCACGCAAGGTTGCGGACCTATGGCTGACTGCTGCTAAGTAGTACCGGCTGATACGGGGAGAGGGCTCCCTAGAGCACGGACACTGAAACTCAGGGAGCTAGTGCATCGGTTTCCCCAGGGCGCGGAGTCTAAGAGCCAGTGGGTGTTCACCAGAGCCTCTAGTGGTGAGGATGGATTTGGCTGCAACTGGATCCAGGTCGCGGCCCCCCAGGTCCCCTAGCTCACGCTTGGCTGGCCCCAGGTGAGAGAGGGGAAGCAGCAGCACAGGAATAGAGAGAATAGTCAGAAGAATAGCGAAGGGTCAGGACAACCAGAAGACAGGAGAAACCGAAGACAAGCCGAAGGTCGAGGTATCAGGCAGGAAGGATTATTCAGACAAGCCAAGGATCAATACATGGATAAGACTACAGAGAAACCAAGGGAGACAATCACACACAAGCCAAACATGGACAAATGTTGATCAGCAATGAGGCCTTACACTGCCAGGTATATATCCTGTTACCAATTAAGGCCTGGGGCGGAGGCCAGCTGAGGAGGGTCTACTAAAGCACACAAGTGAGGGAGGCCCGGCCTTTAACTGGACACATGCAGCAAAGGTAGGCAACAGATAAGACATGAACGTTTGCTGTGGTTTCAAGACAGAATGTTTACTATGGTTTCTTGACATATTCATTTTGGAACAAGCAAGGCAATGGAAAACTAGCTTCAATGATGACTTTAAAGACCTTACCTCCTATAAAAATTCAAAATGAAACATCTCCAATTAACAGGTCCACACGAAAAGTCAAGAAGTAAACATACGAGAACATTTGTTTTTCGGCACATGGTTAAAACATTTTGGACAAATGTACCATATTTTTATTTGCTTATGTAAATGATTCTTCCTCATATCCGCCTATACCTAAAGCAGAAATGTTTTGATTGTGACGTCAACTGTTGTTCCGAAATATAACCGGTAGAGAGAACCGCCTAAATAAAGGTCCCAATAACAGGCTACTGAAGTATTTCCATCCAGTAAGGCTATCCTTCCCACATCCCCTCAGCTCGAAGTTGGTGTTTCCCTTATTTGCAGAACGTCTAAATCGAGGTCATCAAAACCACAGGTCTATCTTTAGATAGCAGAGCAAGATGGAAGAAACCTCCCCAGACAAGCTCCCTAGTTCTAGACTGGGCAGCCGAACTCGTTTTGTGGTCGGAAGATTTGTTGGATTTTCAGTTTGTCCAGACATAAGTTAGCATAAGGACGACCAAGCGTAATAAACGGAGAAATATGAAACATTGTTCAAATAATTCTCCTACCTTCTGCTAACTAATAAAATTAAAACACACATGCACCTTTTCCTGCACCTATTATAAGGCAGCGGGCAAGGAGCAAAGTATGTCAAAACGCACACAAACCAATGCTAGGCGTCTTTCAGTAATCTACAACTAAACTGGGATTTGACTGGTAGAAGCTACAATATAATTTCTTTTAAGTAGGCATGAGTAAAAAGTGGCACCCTTTGCCAGTGCTGGGACAAGGTCAACCAACCCCAAGGGCACAGATGCCAAACTGCACCCCCCTTCCCTTTAGGGTTAGTGTTGGCAGTGATGCCAATGCCACTTCTCCTGTCATCCTTGTAACAGAAGTAACTGGCACAGGCACTGCGAGCCCTTATCACGGCAATAAACCATTGAGCCCGGGGCAGCATCCCCTCCTGCCCACCCCTTGTCGCTGCCCCGCCCTTGGCTTATAACCCACCCTACCTAATTTAAAGGAACTTTTGAAGTAGATATACGCCATAACTTTGTGTATCATCAATAATGGCCATTTTTAAAAAAATGCAGATTTTTACCTTTTTTCCAATCCTTTATTGCATCTCAGTTCAACTGATATCCTGCAGCCTCTCGTCAGCCACTTCCTGTCTACATGTACTTCAGGGGTGACTACAAGGCCTGTCTGAGGGCAGGTCTCCTGAAGAATTTTGTGTCACCATCTTCCTCACCTTCATTTCACCCATAAAGCCAAAGCTCCCCCATTCCTAACCCTTTCCCATCTATCATACTGGTAGACCATAATGCCGGTCTCGCTATTTGTCCCAGACTCTATTCCCTATTGGGTGCACAGCAGCCAGGCACACATCATTGTTCAGTCTCTCCACACACCAGGCAGAAGTTTCTTTATTTGGGGTTAATTGTTTGAAGAACATGGATGGGGTTAGGGTGAGCCTTGGGATATTCCAGAACCAGTGCAACCTTAACTTTAGAGAGGATGCTCTCTCTAGTGAGGGTTAACTTTTTCAAACTAGGCCTCTAGACTAAGTGGTTGTGGACATAAAGCTCAGGGGGGCTCCCATACTGGAAACAGCCCTAACCCAGCAAATCTGGAACGTTTTTTTCACAAAGGAAGTCAAAAACAGCAACAGTCTCTTCAGAATCTCTCTTAGGCCTGTACTCATTGTGTCCCTGTATACATGGATGCCTCCTAGTATCAACCAGCCTCCAGGCCAGATCCTCAGCGGCCTTTGCTCCAGACTGTTCCCATAGCTCCCAACTGTCCCTGATTTCGAGAGACTGTCCCTCATCTGGAACAATGTCCCTCTGTTCCTTTTTCCTCCTCATTTGTCCCTCACGTTGGTCTGATCTATAAACAGGCAGGTCCATAAATATTGGGACATTTACACAATTGTAATGTTTTTGGCTCTATACGCCACCACAATGGATTTGAAATGAAACAAACAAGATGTTCTTTAACTGCAGACTTTCAGCTTTAATTTGAGGGTATTTACATCTAAATCAGGTGAACGGTGTAGAAATTACAACAGTTTGTATATGTGCCTCCCACTTTTTAAGGGACCAAAAATAATGGGACAATTGGCTGCTCAGCTGTTCCATGGCCAGGTGTGTGTTATTCCCTCGTTATCCCATTTACAAGGAGCAGATAAAAGGTCCAGAGATCATTTCAAGTGTGCTATTTGCATTTGGAATCTGTTGCTGTCAACTCTCAATATGAGATCCAAAGAGCTGTCACTATTAGTGAAGCAAGCCATCATTAGGCTGAAAAAACAAAACAAACCCATCAGAGAGATAGCAAAAACATTAGGTGTGGCCAAATCAACTGTTTGAAACATCCTTAAAAAGAAAGAATGCACCGTCTTGTGGATGTTGGACAGCCTTCACCCCCTCCATCATCAAGAACTCAATGACGACACATTGCTTCTGCTTGAAATCCATTATTTACGTGTAATGAAAAAGAAGAAAAGATACTGTAGAGCAGTGGTTCTCAACTCCTTTCCTCGGGACCCACTAACAGGTCAGGTTTGCAGGATAACTGAAGTGCATCACAGGTGATATCATTTGCTGCTCAGTGATTGCTGTATTCTAGTCTGCATCTCCCCAAGGTAATACTTAAAATCTGGCCTGTTGGTGGGTCCTGAGGACCGGAGTTGAGAACCACTGCTGTAGAGAAGTCATTCTCAACCAGGGTTCCTCCAGAGGTTGCTAGAGGGTTCCTTGATCTGTGGCTGATTGACCTCCCATCTGAAGATGCCTGCAGAGTTTTGGGTCCAAACCCACTTGGCAGAGCCAATGATCTTTTTTTTTTTTTTTTGTCTGCAAGATTTGGCATTCTGACCACCAGGGGCGTTGCTAGGTCTACAAAAGATCTGGGGCTAGAGCCCATAGCAGCAAAGTAGAGTAATACGCTTGAGCGGGCATACACATGTATATAATATACATATGTGCGTGTGTGTATATATATGTATAAATATCGTTACATTTCTGAGTGCGGATTCCCCTTACATCAGGGTCCCCAGAGAGCCCCCCCATTTACATCAGGGTCCCCAGAGAGCCCCTTCTTTACATCAGGGTCCCCAGAGAGCCCCTTCCTTACAACAGGGTCCCCAGAGAGACCCTTCCTTACAACAGGGTCCCCAAGGAGGCCCTTCCATACACCAAGGTCCCCAGAGAGCCTCTTCCTTACATCAGAGTCCCCAGAGAGCCCCTTCCTTACATCAGGGTCCAGAGAGCCTCTTCCTTACATCAGGGTCCACAGAGAGCCCCACCTTACATCAGGCTCCCCAGAGAACCCCCCTATACATCAGGGTCCCGAGAGAACCTCCCCATATATCAGGGTCCCCAGAGTTCCTCCCAATACATCAGGTGGAGGCGAGGGCCGAGCCGGAGCCCGCACTACCATGGCTCAGTCTGCCCCTGCCTCCTGCATTCCGGACCGAGACATACCTGCAAATTGCAGAACTGCACCTACCCAGTAAGAGACTTGGGGCTATAGGCCCCATACTCGGGGCTGTAGCCCCAATAGCCACCCCCTAGCAACGCCCCTGCTGACCACCAATGTAAAGGGAGCATTCTTCATTCCAAGGGGCATTATTTTTATTGACTCCTAATAAACACATTTCAGCAGTGGTTCCCCAAGACCTGAAAAATGTTTCAAGGGTTCCTCTTGGGTAAAAAGGTTGAGAAAGGCTGCTCTAGAGGAAGATTTACTCTACCAACAAGTGACTTATGTAAGTTAATACAAAAAATGATGCCCCCTTTTTCATTACTTTGGTACAGCCCTCATACTTTGCATTTGCGCACTGAACTATGGCGCAATGTACATGCAAGGGAAAAAAATTGCTAGCAGCAAGATTATTAAAATCTATTTTTTTTTTTTTTTTGGTAGAAGATCTCCGCCATAAAACTCTACCTCTTAACAATTCTTTTACATTTTGAGTTTTGTTCCACTTTAAGAACACGAGGGTGACGATGTTGCGCAGTTTGTACATCCTGTTTAAATCATCCTATTTTCTGTAGACTGGGTTTGTTTTGTTCCTAGCAGATTTCGACTTACTTTTCCTTTTTCTCTCTTATGCAAGCCTGAAATATGCTCTGAATTAAGAGCGAAGAACACTTGAGACCATCATTTCTGCCTCAGTCTTTTTCTCTTTGTTTCTCTCTCTCTCTAAAGTTTCTGACCAAAGTGCCTCTGGGATGCCTCTCGCCTTTGAGGTCCAGAAAGGGTACAATATTATTGATTAGTGGTTGTTCTCTGCAAGAAGTGCTCTTGTTGAAGACAGACTTCCCTCCACCCCAAATGACTCTAGTCTCCCGCCAAAGCACATCTGTCCAAACTTAGGCTGTGCTGGCTGCCCCCCTCCCTATATGCTCGTTGCATTTTTGGCCCAGGCAAGTCCTTAGTGCATACACTATGAGGCCCCTTTATTTTAATTTAACCCCATTTCGTTTCTTTGCTTGCTGACAAACCAGCATAATCCAATGGAGGCCAATGTGTTTGTTAGGGTCCAAACCTCTGCTTTACAATCCAGGTATAGACACCAGAAGGTCAACCTGGGATAAACACCCATATATGGATGTTAAATTCAATGTATTTTGCTTTTTTTTATTTTATTTAATTTTTTTTTTATTATTTTCAACAGAACACTTCACATGGTTAATAATGTTTGAATAATACATGGAACGGCTGTCATGCCGTTAGCTAACAGTTATTTTTCAGATGGTTTGTATGCAGCCTTGGTAAAGAAAAAAAAAAGAAAAGTACATGAAAGAGACATATTGCTAGTTTTTGGTATTATGGATGGACCCTTGTGAGCCAAAACCAAATTTGTTTTTCATATTTCCCCAACAGTAAGAGTGTAGGCAGGTGGAGGTTGGGCCCACTTAAGACCGTGGCTCTTTTAAATCCTTCCAGGAAGGAGGGTGAGATCACTTCCTTCCGGGCATTGTCACGCTTACCCCCAACGCAGGTGGTCAGGCACTATAGCTGGCTTCTGTGTTCCTTACCTATAGCAGCCCCTTTTCCTATAAGTCAAGCAGGCCTACCAGTACTCGGTTGCCCCCAGCACTTATACACATGTTATAGTGCCTGGCCACCACACCGGGGCACAAACTGAGCACAGTAAACAGATATCTGCGGTTGGCAGACAGGCAGAGTGGTTGAATGACAGTCCAGGTACAAGGCAGGCAAGGTTCAGAATATTCAGCAAAATCCATAGTTAAGAGGCAGGCAGAGTTCAAAGAGTAGTCGACGTCCAATCCAAGGCTGTCAGCAGTGGTGGCTGGTGTTTTTTTTTTTCTTTGCAGGGGGCAGCACCCACCCCCTGGTTGGTTGGGTCATGGACGGCACCCACCCCTCCCTGGTCGGTCAGTAGTTAGTCAGGGCCTTGCACTTACCCTGATGGTTGTGACAAAGCACGTCTATCGTGTAAAAACGCGTCACCTTTCCTGTGCCTTTGTAAGTTGTTTTTATGACCTCCTAGTAATAACTTTTCATTGCGCTGAGTTTGGGTGTGCAGCCGTTCCTCCTTTTTCTCCATGAACTATGCTGCTGCAACGACAGGGCGAGCACCCCACTCAATTCTTTCATTAAACTCACCTGGTACGTTCTGGAGCAGCCCTTCCTTTGGATTCTTGCACTTACCCTACTCAAGGGTAGCGTCTGGGCGGCGGGTAGTGGAGGCTTCTCTCCGGGCTGCGGACGGCTTCTTTCTCGGTTCCCCCGCGTCTCCTCCCTCTTCCTCCTGGTGGCCAATCCGATTGGGTTTCCTTTCGGCCAATCGGGTGATTGGTCTCAGACCCGCTTCCTGATTGGCCAGGAGAAGAATCAATGTTACAATAGCAAATATTCATTCGCTATTGTCACACAACTGGATGGGCTTAGGGCGCAGTGCTCTGCCCATCCTATTTTGAAGCCTATGAGAGCCTCTAGCTCTAATCACTTGCTTCAAAAAAAAAA
>BLSH010535245.1:437728-458029 GCA_018402905.1 Glandirana rugosa
CGACGTAACCACCCGTGACTACTCGACGTAACCACCCGCACCAATGCAGCTCATCAGTGCCCACCAATGCAGCTCATCAGTGCCCACCAATGCAGCTCATCAGTGCCCACCAATGCAGCTCATCAGAGCCCACCAATGCAGCTCATCAGTGCCCACCAATGCAGCTCATCAGTGCCCACCAATGAAGCTCATCAGTGCCCAACAATGCTGCCTTGCCAGTGCCCATCAGCACAGCCTGATTAGCGCAGCCTGATCAGTGCCCATCCAATGCAGCCTGCAATGCAGAGAGAGGAGAGCCACCGGATTACACAGAGTGGGGATCTCCCGCTTACCGGGCTCGGCCGCTGTCATATGAAGTCCCGCCTCCTGGACCGGCTCCTATGATAGACATCACCAGTGTGCTGTCTATTATAGAAGCTGGTCGAGGAGGTAGGACTTTGTAAGCGGGAGATCCCCACTCTGTGTAATCCGGCGGCACCCCAGCCTCCCACCTCCCCCCTGGGCCCAGCGGTAGGGCCGTCCCAGGGCGCCCCCCCTTTGCCTGCAGTTAGTTGGTGGCTGCACCCCTGGCCCCTACTTCCTTCTTCCACAAGAAGAAAAAAGTGTGAGCGGGCAGCGGCCATTTTGAATGTAAGTTAGGGTGGCCTGGGGGCAATTGCCACCCTGCCCCTCAGCCCAGCCCTCCCCTGCCTGTGTGCTTCCCTGGTCGCCCCCACAGAGCTGCTGTCCTCCCCCTCCTCTCTCCTGCCAGCTGCTGTAGAAGATGTGTCCTGATGGAGAGATGGGAACGGGTCAATAAATTTGTCATTTACCGGCTCCTTCCTTTTCTGAATGGACAGATTCAGTGATTGGTACCAATTGTTTCATTCATAACTGAAGCATAGTAAACTGTTTTTTACTCTACTTCCATTTCTGAATGAATGGGAAGCTCGGTGCACAGCTATTCCTGTCCATTCATTCTGTGCAGCTGAGGCTACACAGATGGAGATTGAGGGCTGAGGTTTGTTTAGACCCCCTGATATCTCATCAAAGCCCCCCAACAGGGCTCCTAAATAAATTTGTAAAAAATAAAATTGTAAAAGAAATAAAATGAAATGGTAAAAAATATAATACAATTAAAATAAAAATTAAAAACTACTGACACCAGTGAGGGAACTATCAGGATTGCAAAGGTTGCAGTTGTGACCGGGCCCTGGCATTTCACCATCATGGCGAGGTCCAAAGAAAGGGGGCCACTTCAGAACTTGTGAAAGGGCCCCATTGCGGTACTGTAATAATGGGAGTAAAGGGCCCCAGGATCAGTAGGAGGAGGGAAGGGTCCTGGCTGGGGGTCAGGGGGGCCCTTCATAATTTCTTGCACCGGGGCCCCGAAGGTTCTAGTTACGCCTCTGTATACCTATATGTATTTATTTGCCAAAAATAATTAAGGTTAGAGACTTATGTGACAATGCTGGCATCCAGGGCCGCTGATAGGGCAGTACAACCAGCCCACCTATACGGGGCGCAGGCCCCATCAGTTCACCAGATGAGCAGGAGGGACAGCTGTACGGCCTCATCGCTAAAACCAATCCCCCTGTGGCTCCCCCAGCTTCTCCTCCCTTCCCTCCTGACAGCTTTCAGCTGCTGCAGGGAGAGCCACAGAGGGATTGGTTCCAGTATCTGCGCCCCCCCCCCATTCCTGTGTTCATTCATAACTAAAGCATAGTAAACTATGTTTACTGTGCTTCAGTTTGTGATTGAACAGGAAGCCTTTGTATTGAGTGCTTCCTGTTCATAGTTGCATTGTTACATAGTTAGTCAGTTCAACCAATAATAAAAAAAAATATATATATATATAAGCACAATCCCATATACAATCCTTTACTCACAGGCGATCCGGAGGAAGGCGAAAAACTCCAGCAAAGCCAATGATCCAATTTGCTACAGCAAGGAAAAAAATTCCTTCCTGATCCCCGGAGATTTTCCCTGGATCAACTTTACCAATAAATGTCAGTACCCAGTTATATTATTTACATTAAGGAAAGAATCCAGGCCTTTTTTAAAGCAATCAACTGTGCTGTCCAAACCCACCTCTGGGGGGAGTCTATTCCACATTTTCACAGCTCTTACTGTGAAGAAACCTTTCCGTATTTGGAGATGAAATCTTTTTTCCTCTAGACGTAAAGAGCCTTGTCCTCTGTGATGACCTTAATGTGAATAACTCACCACCAAGTTCACTTTATGGACCACTTATATATTTGTTCATTCATCTTCAGTGCAGCCGAAGCAGCGGAGAAAGGGGTTGAGGAATCCATGTTCTAAAGCAGGGGTCTCCAAACGTTCTAAACAAAGGGCCAGCTTTGCTGCCCTTCAGACTTTAAGGGGGCCGAACTGTGGTCAGTGGGAGTAGAAAATGTCCCAGCATAAGTGGGAGCAAACAATTCCCCATCTTTGGTATCAGTGGGAGGAATAGTGCCCCATCATTGGTATCAGTGGGAGGAATAGTGCCCCATCATTGGTATCAGTGGGAGGAATACTGCCCCATCATTGGTATCAGTGGGAGGAATAGTGCCCCATCATTGGTGTCAGTGGGAGGAATAGTGCCCCATCATTGGTGTCAGTGGGAGGAATAGTGCCCCATCATTGGTATCAGTGGGAGGAATAGTGTCCCATCATTGGTGTCAGTAGGAGGAATAGTGCCCCATCATTGGTATCAGTGGGAGGAATAGTGTCCCATCATTGGTGTCAGTGTGAGGAATAGTGCTCCATCATTGGTGTCAGTGGGGGGAATAGTGCGCCATCATTGGTGTCAGTGGGAGGAATAGTGCCCCATCATTGGTATCAGTGTGAGGAATAGTGCCCCATCATTGGTGTTAGTGGGAGGAATAGTGCCCTATCATTGGTATCAGTGGGAGGAATAGTGCCCCATCATTGGGGTCAGTGTGAGGAATAGTGCCCCATCATTGGTGTCAGTGGGAGGAATAGTGCCCTATCATTGGTATCAGTGGGGGGAATAGCGCCCCATCATTGGTGTCAGTGGGAGGAATAGTTCCCTATCATTGGTATCAGTGGGGGGAATAGTGCCCCATCATTGGTGTCAGTGGGAGGAATAGTGCCCCATCATTGGTGTCAGTGGGGGGAATAGTGCCCCATCATTGGTGTCAGTGGGGGGAATAGTGCCCCATCATGGGTGTCAGTGGAGACCACTGTTCTAAAGTGAGACATCAGGGGTCTGTTTAGACCCCTGATATTTTACTAAAGCCCCACCTCCAACATGGCTGTAAAAAAAATTGTCAGGTAGACTGAATGGCATTTCTCCTGGTGGGATTCTTGATGGAGACAACAGTGGACCATGCAAGATTATATTATTGTTGGGTTCTGCCAGTGACTCTAAAGCACTGTTTCTATCTCAACCAGAGTACAGTTTGGGTTCCCCCAAGTTGCCGCCAGCATGGAACCCAGGTTGCCCTGGATCAGCATCATGAGTTGCTATGGTTTGGGCAGGGTGGTCACCATAACAATTAATGACACTCTAGGGCAGAGGCATCAAACTCAATTTAATTGCGGGCCACAACGGCATTATCGTTGCCCTCAAATGGATGGACTAGATGTCCAAAGCAACCCAACCCACTTTACATCAGATGTCAAGAGTCCCCCCATTATCATAAGTCAAGTCCCCCACCCTCACATACATTACAGTGCACCCCCCTATCTTGTGCTGCTGACGGAAAGAAGCTGGGGGGTGGAGCTGGGAAGCATAAAGTGCAAAGTCTGAAGGAGGACAAGAGGAGGGCTGGAATCAGCTGCCAGAGTCTTCTAAATGCTGAGACCAGGGGAGGCGGAGATTAGAGGGTGCTGCGGCTGCATAGAGATGCACAGGATCTGTCGGAGGAGTTCTCTCCTCCTCTCTGCTGCTGACTGCTGAGACAGAGTGGGGGCGGAGACGATGGGGTGCTGCGGCTGCACAGAGAGTTTCAGGATCTGTAGGAGGAGTTCTGTCCTCCTCTCTGCTGCAGACTGCTGAGGCAGAGTGGGGGTGGAGACGATGGGGTGCTGCAGCTGCACAGAGAGTGTCAGGATCTGTAGGAGGAGTTCTATCCTCCTCTTTGCTGCTGACTGCTGAGGCAGAGTGGGGGCGGAGACGATGGGGTGCTGCAGCTGCACAGAGAGTTTCAGGATCTGTAGGAGGAGTTCTGTCCTCCTCTCTGCTGCAGACTGCTGAGACAGAGTGCGGGCAGAGAAGAGGGGGGGTGCCACAGCTGCAGGAAAGGGGCAAGGGCTACATGAAATGGCTTGGTGGGCCAAATTCAGCCTGCGGGCCTTGTGTTTGGCACATGTGCCCTAGGGTCAGGACACATGGCATCATATATTTATTGATGATGATGGCGGCCAGCTCACCTGCACCATGCCAACACGTGACTCTGATCCAGGGTGAGAAACATGCAGGGCTGCCCTCAGAATTCAGCAGAAGACATAAGCCCACCTCCCTCAGGTCTCCTTTACCCCTTGCCACCTCTCTGCCACACTGCTGGAGCCAAAAAGTAGGACTCTGATGTAAAGAAGGGCTGTATGATTGGAGGGCCTTATGATGGGGGGCTGTACAACTGGGGGGTTCTGTGATGGAGGCACATTGTGATTGGGTGGGGGGGGGGGTTCTGTGATAAGGGGACTCTAATGGGTTGAGGTCCTGATGTGATTTGAGGAATTTGATATAGGGGGTGACTGTGAGGTGACGAGGGGGCCTATGCCACGAGGAGAACTTGCACTTAAAAAAAACACTTTCATTAATTTATTAGACCAAACTCAATGCATTTTGAATCTCTGTGGAGTTTAGCTTTACATTCCTTGCTGGAAAAACCAAGCTGTGCAATTATTTGAATAAAGTACAGAGGAAAACAGATAAAAAAAAAAAATCTGAAAACTACTAAACATAAAATGAAGCGAGCAATTTTACTCAACAAGTAGGTGATACGTTGGATTCAGAGAAATAAATAAGACAGAAAGTAAAATAAGTTCAAATAAACAGTTCTCGGAATTTGTATGTAAACTCTTTGTTCACTTCCATATGGGATAATGTATCCACTGCAAGCCGCGTTCTAATGGGATTAAGTCAAATTCACCACGTCAAGGAAAGCAAGATATTATTTCAGCAGTGACCCCGCTCCAGAAAAGATTTTGAAGGGCATTTACCAGATCAAACAATCTTTCATGAGAGCTAATGAAGATTTGGTCATATAAGATTTGGTCATATCATTTTATTCTTTTTATTCATGCAACATTTTTGTAGCTAAAGCTCGCCCTACATGGTTGGACTCTCGTTGGAACGTTTGTACAAAGTTCCGAAAAATCCCTTGTCAATGACGCCATCATTAAGTCAACTAATTTTGTTCAAAAGGCCCTTAAGAAGTTCTTCCACACCTGCTACTTGGACAGATTCCCAGATGCATTAACCAAAGTTCTTATATTCCATACCATCTAGACCAGGGGTCTCCAAACTATGGCCACATCCGGTCCATTATGAGATTTAATGGTCGGTGGTGTATCCTCAGACTGTGAGGACTCAAGGTCAGTTGATCTCAGCTTCCGATGGGGACGCTGATGTAAGGAGGGGCTCTGTTGGGGAGTGCTCCTTGTTGAACCCAGCTGTGGTAAGGGCATGTTCTCTCCGACTGTTGTCGGCAAGTCTGTGACAAGAAAATTGAGCAATTGTTTTGTAAATTAACCTTTTTAAACAAAATTCTGCCCATGTATGGCAAGCTCAGGATTGCCAAACTTCTATTTATCTAAATGTTGAGCCAATCCCTGGAAATCCTGTACACCATACAGTCTCCAATCCCCTGAGATTCCTGTACACTGCACTGTACTCAGTCCCTCATAGCCCACCTCATGGATCCACTGTCCATTATTCCAGCAGCCAGCACTCAACTGGAGCCTCTAGCTCACCTTGTCCTGGCTATTAGCAACTGTAATAGCAACCTAGGAGTAAGAAGCAGCCAATCCATCTACATCATCAGGAGGAGCTCTGGAGAAGACCACCTGTTCCTTAAGGCCCATACACACAGTCCGATTGTTGGCCAACAACGGTCGTCCAACAGCTTGTTGGCCGATAATCCAACCATTAATATGCACGATTCGACAGCAGATTTCCAATTGTCGTCCAACAGAAGTTGGCTGACAAGACTAGAAAACCTTTGTTGACCAACAAGGCATTGGCCAATTGTTGGCTCGTGTGTACAGAAGTTGGCCAACAAAAGTTGGAAGTGCAAACACACATGCTCGGAATCTAGGAAGTGTTCGGTCGTGTAAACCTGTGTTCCTAATTCGCAAATCACATTTACCTGAACTTCCTCGTTATACGCTCGGAACACGTCACTACGTTCGCCTTAATTGGACGACTACTAGACTACCGTCAGTACGCTAGACAAAACAGCCAACAGCCGATTTGGAAAAAAGTTGGATGTGCGGTCGCACGATCATCGGCGCGTGTGTGCGAGGCTTTAGACTCCGCTCCTTGGTGAGCCTGGCCAGCAGCCGTATTCTATACAATCCCCAGTCGCCTGGGATCCCTGTACACTGTGCTGCATTAAGTCTCTTGTTGCCTATCTATTACTGATCCAACACTCATTGTTCCAATGACCGGTACTCCACCAGAGCCTCCTGCTCACCTTCCCTTGGCTAGTAGTAACTAGAAGAGCAACCTAGGAGTCCATCTCCACCATCTGGAGCTCTGGAGAAGACTGCCCGTTCTTTAGACTCCGTTCCACGGTGAACCCAGCTGTGGTAAGGGTAGGTCCTCTCCAACTGTGGTTGGCAAGGCATAAATCTGTGACAAGAAAACTGAACAAATATTTAGCAAATTAGCCTTTTCAAACAAAATTCTACCCATGTTTAATAGCCAGCTTAAGATTACCAAACTTCCATTTATCTAAATAGATGCTGTTCCCTAGCTAGCCGATACTGATGGAAATCACTTAGCTAATCATGAATCTGCTTAGCACCGTTGAGTTTGTCACTTTTATCCCACAAAATAAATAAAATACATTATCTTCACTTCCAAGAGAGAAAGAACTGAGGATTTGTTTGCTGTTGAGGATGAATCAAGTCACAGCATACAGAAAAGTTTGTGGAGGAATTGTTGCGCCACTTGCTGTCCAAATAAGAGTATGGAGGAACCTAATTCCATTAATTGCTAAAAAAAAAAGTGCAAGTTCCTTCAAAGGAGACAGGAAAACATACATTTCTAGCTTCCTGTTCCTATGGAGAATGGCAATATCAATGAAACTCCAAAACTTTATCGGAACATAAGAGTTAACATTGTATTTGGCACCAAATATTTAATTCTCTTTAGGGATGAAAATGTAAACGCTATTGAATGGGCATTTGGGTATTAAAAATAATGGCCATTTTTTTCATCAATTGTGCAGTCAATCTCTTTGATCTCGGTGATGGCTGCATGGCATTTCTTAGGGTGGATTTCATAATGATGACAACAGTGGACCATGTCTGTGTAATGTGTGTTGATACGTTTACTGGTGGTTCCCATTGGAAGACAACAGTGGACCATGTCTGTGTAATGTGTGTTGATACGGTCACTTGTAGTCTCCATTGGATGGCCTTCTGGCAAGGTGACAATGTAGAAGAGCAAATGGGTGACAGGGGACTGAGACCATGAGGATTATGGGATAAACCCAGGAGAAGGACAAAGTGAAACATAGGAGTGCTTGGTGGCCCTTAGTCTTTCATTGGGTTGGGAGCCGGGTACAACTGGTGATTGTGACAAAACCCTAGGAGATACCTCTGATGAGATTATGAATACAATCTCCCATGGATGTATACCTTGGACTCCTTTGGAGTTACATGTATGAACTCAATGCACTGGAATATACATGAGGATCCTGTAAGAAGCGTGTAATGCTTCTGTTCCATGGAAACTTCTGGTCTCATTCCAGCATCCCAGTTTTGGCTGATTTGCACTCTTCCTGTCTGACTGTCCATCTGCAGGGTGATTTGTGTAGACAAAGCCTCTGGGGGGAGTCCAAATCTCTTTTAAGCCTGCCAAGCCTTTAGTGTCATGCTTGTGATAGTGTTTGCAACACATGCTTCAAGCTCCCTGTTCACCTGCCTTGACCTCTACCTTTGCCCA
Source organism: Glandirana rugosa (assembly GCA_018402905.1). Lineage (NCBI taxonomy): Eukaryota > Metazoa > Chordata > Amphibia > Anura > Ranidae > Glandirana > Glandirana rugosa. The sequence goes on from BLSH010535245.1 coordinate 445,851, forward strand.
ATCCCCATCCTGCCAGCTAAGTTTGGATTTCCTTGTTATTGACCTCAGATTGGATTTCGGACCACTCTATGAACTCAGCTTGCCTTTTGACCATGGATTTGACCCTGTGTCAGGAAACAACCGTTGCCCCTGGAATACGGGTCTGGAAGCCTGTGCGCGTGTGCGCTTGCTTATGCGCCAGCATTGGTGCCCAAACGGCCCATTTAAGGGGACAGCACCCTACAACCCATGCTGCCCGTTCTACAGCGTTCCCTGTGTTCAGTGGCTATCTGTTCCTGAGACTTCCTGTACCTGTGACCCGGCTTACCTAACCTTGCTTGAACTCTGCCTGCGCCGACCCTCAGCTTGCCTGCGACTACTCTTCTGCCTGATCCTTGTACTCCTGTTGCCCACCTGTTAATGACCCTGCCTGTACCCAACTACACGCTTGCCTGCACCATCTGTACAGCACTTGCCCGCTTGCTGCTGACCCGACCTGTATCACCAATCTTCTGCCTTGCACGAGCTTCTGGAGGATCTTCACAAACATCATCTGTGTCCATCCCAGCCCTCGTGCCCCCCTGTGCTCCGGAACTCCCTGTCTGCTCTACCAGGGGTTCCCGAACCAGGACCATAAGAGTAGTTGCCCACTGCATTGCCAGACTCTACCACCAGGTACGCGACACCCTGACTATTCTCTGAATGTTGCCTGCCTTCAACTCAGACTGCCTTTAGACCACTCTAGCCTGTCTGCCAACCGCAAGTACCTGTTTGCTGTACTGAGCTTGTGCGTGCCCCAGTGTGGTGGCCAGGCACTATAGCATTGTATATAAGACCTGGGGGCAACCTTGTACCAGTAGACCTGCTTGCCTTAAGTGAAAGGGGGCTGCTATAGGTGAAGAACACAAAAGCCAGGTATAGTGCCTGACCACCTATGCTAGGGGTAGGCTTGACAGAGCCTCTAGGCAAAAATTGAGGCCGTCACAGACTTTTTATAGTACCAATGATTTACAAAACCTCTCCAGGCTGCCATATTGCATTTAATGTTATAGAACATTATAGAGGCTGCAGATTAAGGCCTCATGCACACTCGGCATCAAAAACATCACTTTTAAGGGTGTTTGATTTTCCTTTCTGCCTCTAAATACCCCTGTATGCTAGCCCATGTGACCATGGCGTTTGGAGTCATTTAGAGACAGATTCCCCCCCAAGGGCCAGCACATTCAGGAGAGGAGTGGCATGCCTAAATGCATGTAAATGTCCTTAAGCACTAAGCATGTTTAGCATTTGAGAGTTCATTCATTTCAATGGCCAGAATCTGGCCATTGGAATGAATAAACACCCAATCACTGTACGTGCATGAACGTGGCTTTAGATATCTGGGGGGGGGTAGAAATCATGGGGCCCTATAGCCCTCCTGATGGGGTCCACCCAACCCCACCTACACCCCACTTACCCCCACCCTCCCGGGTGCAGTTGAAAAGCAGCACTGACTTTATCAACCTTGAAAAAAAGTCCCTCCTTTGCTCCCACCTCCTGGGCCACTCTGTCAACTTGGTGGGGTCCAGGGAAGTGTAATGTAAGCCCTGGTAAGCAAGTAGGAGTGAGGGTGTGGTCTTGTAAAATCCATTTAGGCAGAAATGAACAATAAAGCTGCTCTGGGCCCCCCTGTTTATCTGATGGGGCCTGGCCCCAGTGCAACAGGACTGGTTGTACAGCCTTATCAGTGGCGCTGAGTGTGCATGATGAGACCTTCAAAGGAAAGGTAATATTTAACCAGTTGCCGACCGCCCGCCGTGGCTTGACGGCGGCAACTTGGCTCGATATCGCCACCTGACGGCGGCTGCGAGATCTCGGATCGTGAGGGTGTGTCGCCAGAGGCACGCTCACTGTGTATCGGGGGGGGGGGCAGGGAGCGGGTAGGGCGACTCGATGTCCGCCAGCTACCTTCGATCGCTCCCCCCTGCAGTGACAGAATGGAGGCCAGTGTATGTAAACAACGGATCTCCGTTCTGACAGGGTAGAGGAGTGTGATCGTAGGCTCCCTGTATATGGGAGCGGCGATCACTCCTCTCCCCTACTCAGCCCAGCCCCCACACAGTTAGTAACACATCCCAGGGAACACAGTTAACCCTTAGAGCGCCCCCTACTGTTAACCCCTTCCCTGCCAGTGACATTTACACAATAATCAGTGCATTTTCATAGCATTGATCGCTGTATAAATGCCAATGGTCCCAAAAAATTGTCAAAATTGTCCGCTGCAATATCACAGTCCTGCTAAAAATCGCAGATCACTGCCATTACTAGTAAAAAATAAAATAAATAAATAAAAACCCCAATAAATTAATTCTCATCGTTCGTAAATGCGGCAACTTTTGCGCAAACCAATCAATAAACGCCGATTGCGATTTTTTTTTTTACCAAAAATATGAGGAAGAATATAAATCGCCCAAAACCAATGAATAAATTAATTTTTTTTATATTTTTTTTTTGGATTTGGATTTTAGCAAAAAGTAAGAAATATTGTTTTTTTTTGCAAAATTGTCGCTCTTTTTGTTTATAGCGGTGATCAGAAATGGTGCAGAGGGGATCAAATACCACCAAAAGAAAGCTCTATTTGTGGGGAAAAAAGGACACTAATTTTGTTTGGGTACAACGCCGCACGACCGCGCAATTGTCAGTTAAAGCGACGCAGTGCCGAATCCCAAAAAGTGCTCTGGTCCTAACGGGGGAAATCCTTCCGGGGCTGAAGTGGTTAATAACATTAACAAAAAAGCTTGCTTTTTAGGTTAGTGGCCCAGAAATATTTAATTGCGGAGTCATTATATCTCAGCCTGAAAAGATCCACCAAATTTTTCAACCGTTTTCTCTGCCTAAGCTAATTGGGCAAGATAGAGTATGTCTCAACAGAAACAAGTCATTAACAATTACATTTGGACAGCGCTCCGGGCCCCAATTCCTAACTGCGATCAATTACAAGAAATCACAGAGAGCGTTGTATTTACCAAACCAATTAAATGCCCCCTGAATCTGCAAAAGGTTCAATTTGATTTTTTTTTTAATGCTGATCATAGCCATTTACAGATTTTTTTTTTTTTTGCGAAGCGCAATTCATTATTTACTGTTCTGATAAAAAAAAAAAAAAAGAACAGGTTGACTTTATCCCCACTAAGCAAAAGTGCAATGGAAGAAGAACCTTAATTTAATCTATTCTTCTAATCTAAAGAGGCATTGGAGATGAAACTAACCAATTTCCACATGAGCTGAGGCCAATGTTTTATACTGTATCACCTTATTGAACCATTTAAAATATTGGACTTAGTTTTACATTTTTATTTTATTTTATAGTTTAATTTTTAATATTGTTTAATTTAATCAATAAATGTGCAAATTATGTGCCGGTCCATTAGGCCAAAGGCACCTTCATTTAATTAATATTTAATGTTTGATATTTCATTATTAACATTTTTATTTTAATATTGATAAATTTGGGTAAGGCTGGATATTTCTTTTGAACGTTTATACGGAAATTCTGTTCAATCTTGCCATCACTGAGTCAATTCATTTTGTTTAAATAGTCCTTAAAATTTCACCCAGGCCTTCTACTTCAGGGTTTCTCAACCAGGGTTCCGTGGAACCCTAGGGTTCCTCCAGAGGTTGTTAGGGGTTCCTTGAGCAATGGTCAATTTCTACCTCTCAGATAAATTCCCAATGACACCATTGATCTTTTTAGCTATCTGTAAGGGGGTAATTCTTCCCAATGACCACAACTGTAAGGAGCATTCTTCCCAATGACCACAAGTGTAAGGAGCATTCTTCCCATTGACCATCACACTAATGTATCATGAGTTTAGCAGGGGTTCCCCGAGACCAGAGAGCTATTTCAAGGGTTCCTCGGTGTAGAAAAGGTTGAGAAAGGTTGTTCTACTTGAATGGATTACCAGATGTATTAAACAGGTTTCCTGTGTGTCTAGAGCAGGGTTTCTCAACCAGGGTCCCGTGGAACCCTAGGGTTCCTCTAGAGGTTGCTAGGGGTTCCTTGAGCAATAGTCAATTTCTGACTGTCAGATAAGTTGGCACTGACACCACTGATCTTTTTAGCTATCTGTAAGGGGGTAAATCTTCCCAACGTCCACAAGTGTAAGGAGCATTCTTCCCACTGACCATCACACTAATGTGTCATGAGTTGTAGATATAGTCATTTTTTTGCAGGGGTTCCTTGAGACCGTAAAGTTATTTCCAGGGTTCCCCTGTGTTAAAAAGGTTGAGAAAGGCTGGTCTAGAACAATGGTCTCCAAACTGCGGCCCAAGGGAAGAATGTGGCCCTTTGCTTGCCCTTATCTGTGGGGCACTCACTATTCCTCCCACTGATACCAATAATAGGGCAACATTCCCCCTGGCGTCACCATAAATGGGGCACTATTCCTCCTACTAAAACCAATGATAAGCGACTGATGCCAGAGTATTTTCTACTTTCACTGGCCACAGTCCATCCCCCACCCCCCAAAGCATGAATGACAATAAACCAGCCCCTTGCCTAGAAAGTTTGGAGACCCCTGGTCTAGAACATGAGTGCTCAACCTGTGGCCCAACAGCCACAGGAACTACAAGTCCCATAATGCCTCTGCCTTTGGGGGTCATGCTTATAACTGTCAGCCTGGCAATGCCTAGAACATGAGCGTTACAATAAGAGAGTATCAGGAACCATGAATCAGACTGAGACAGAAAATGCAGTAAAAATCACGCGTTCGGTAGCCAAATCGGGTAATCAGAACAAGCCAGGAAATCAGGAAGCCAGAGATCAGCGTAGTCGGATGCAGCAGGCAGGATCAGGAACCAGAAGGGACGTCAGCCAGGAAAATCTTCAACAGGGACACAGCAGAGAGTCTCTAGATATGTTGACCAAGGCAAAGGCACAGGAGAACTGAACCAGGCAGTTTAAATAGCCAGAAGGGGCTGGCTGATGAGCAGGAAATGATCACCAGGTGAGTCACTGTGGAATGATGAGTGCTGGCAATTAACCGACAGCTGAGCAAACTGAGCTCTGAGAAGCTCAGGTTGAGCCCAGCTCTGACAGAGAGCAAGAGTTAGTGTGGCCCCATCATATCAACTTTAGTGCAGCTGAGCCTGGAGACTCCAAGCTGTTAACTCCCATAGCGCTGGAAGTCCAGCCACAGGAAGTACAGTAAGTAAAATAGCTAAAGGTGTAGAGAAAAAAACGTTTTTTAGCTAAATTTCAGCTTTAATTTGATCAAAACCAAAAGATAAAGAACACAACAACTCCTTCACTATATAGTAACTAGAATTATCAAGTGGTCAAACACAGTAGCAAAGAGTCCATACAAAAAAGTCCATGTCCTTGAGTTTGCACCGATAGATGACAGGGAGCCCAGGTGAGCTAACAAAGCCAGGAACAAAGCATGTATGGCATCAAAACATCAACCCAGTGGCTCAGGTGAACAGATCTGGTGAGGTTACATTCACCCCATGGGGTAAGGCACGAAATCCTCTGTGGTCAAAGGTGGAAATAACTCCTGTCTTCACAAAGGATGAGCTTGGTTGCTCTTGAGGGTCCCAAACCTGAGTCTTCTGGGGGCTGTCAGCGGGTGGTAAAATGTTGTCTTGGAAACGCGGTGTCACACTTACATGGATCCACTCAGTGGCTTCACTGCTGTATGTGGGGCTACCTAGCACCCAATTCATCACCCCAAAAAGTCCACAGAAGGGGTTCCCTGCCTTATTAGAGCCTTTAGCATCCCAAGGTCCGAGACTGTGCTACAGGAGAGACTGAACCCGTGTGGAATACCACCAAAAGTGTCAGGTAAGACTTTCTTCTGTTTGCGCTGGCTGTGAGTTCCTTGTGGACAAAAAAAAGAGATCCTTTTGATCCGTAACTTTCAAGATTGGGATTACCCTTCCCTATCTTCACAAAACAGCAAATAAAGGAGCACTCCCAGCACTGTGGAAGTCAATAGAGCCGCTAGCTCAGGAATAGATAAAATCAAAATTCAGTTTTTATAAAGTTAAAAAGCATGATATGCAAGAGTGCCTAGACTGATACATCACCAAGCCAGTGGAGAGGAGAAACAGATAATCCCAAAGGCTAAAGGATGATAAATGATCCCAGACCCAACAGTAGGTAACACCTCCCAAGAGCCTCAGGACAGTTGGAGAAGTGTGTGGATTACGGAAGCCAGGGTCACTGAGATGGTGTGTCTGTGGAAATTCACGTATCCCAGTAGCGAATGTGATGTCATATACCTGATGGAAGATCACCCGAATAACTGCTGGGGACAGAAAACTGGGCGCCCCCGTTCCTCAGATCATGAGGATGAGAGCATGATCTGAGGAAGGAGCATGCCCCTGAAATATGTTATCATGGTGACCGGCTTCCCTCCTTTGGTTTGACATGGTTTGAGTGATCTCCAAGATTTCCAGTTTGCCCTCACCAGCCGACATTCAGGCGATCTTCCGCCAGGTGTATAGCGACATCTTTTGGCGGACGCACCATTTCAGTGACCCCGGTGGCCGTAATCCACACATTTAGCCCACTGTCCTGAGGCTCTTGGGCAGTGGGACCTACTGTTGGGTCTGGGATCAACTGTAACCCTTCAGTTTTTAATGTGTTTCTCCTCTCCACTGTCTTGGTGACGTATCAGTCTGGGTACTCCTGTATGTCACGCTTTTTAACTTTACATTAAAGTGAATTTTGATTTTTTTTATCTATTCTTGGGCTTGCGGCTCACTTGACTTCCACAAGGCTGGGAGCTCTCCTTAATTTGTTGTTTTGTGCTCACGTCTCATTGCTGGTCGGATGATTAGTTGGAGCTGCCCTTACTGTGGTTATCTACATATCCTCTTGGAACCTCATTGCGCTTGATACTTGCATTTTCTTCCCTTTCATATCCTAGTTAGGCTGTTACAACATGCTTTGAATTGTCCCCTGCCACATGTAGTATATTGAACTCTTTTAGGGCATTCCTATTTCTTATTGGGACTTCTGACCTTGAAGCTCTTCAATATGCCATCTTTTAATTTATGATCTAAAAACCTTACTCTCTAAAGATAAAGATGGTGGGGCACTCGTCCCTTAATATTTTTACAAATATTACATAGGGACTTGTGCACCCCCAAACAACACCCCCTGATACTTGCCCCTTCTCTGTGGCACTCCTTCGCGTTGTGGTATAAGCTCCGACTTGATCGCAATCTAGTATTCTCCTTTTGCCCTATGGCTCATATTTTTAATAAACCACTCTTTCCGCCAGGCCTAGATGTTAAAACCTTTTGGTTGTGGTTTGACAAGGGGTTGTATAGTATCGGCCATTTCTTCACACATAGGGTCCCTTGTACTCTATGATATTGTGAAGAATCCCTGGAAATGCCTCCAGAAATGTCTTGCTTTTTACAAATGGGCCACTTTTTACATTCTGAAGGTCAGTCCATATGAAAAATGGCGCACACAGGACCTGGGACAACGGAGGAGGCATATCTCTCTGCTACTTGACTCCTCAGCAAAAACTTCTACGTGACTGAGTGGGTGAAGGATCTTTTACATACAAGCATTCAAGGGTATTTTGAATATAGCATTGATAGAAGCCAATGTGAAACTGTTTACTAGATGGTATTTGGTGCCAGCCAAAATGCATCCTTCATCATCTTCACTGAGCTTTCGAGGTTGCCACATTGAGGGGTCGATGATTTATATCTGGTGGGAATGCCCCAGGATCTGAAGATTCAGGAAAGGTTTATTTGCCCTACTACATAGGGTTACTCCCCAAAATTGCCCTTTTAAATGTCCCAGTAGATAGAACCCTTAAATATTCTCAGGAATGACAATAGCTAGGGCGTGGAAGCAACCATCAGTGTCCCTTGCTCAGGCTAAGAAGAAAATTACATGGATTATTATAATCCATGAGCAGATTGTCAGCATTTTGAGGAATACTGTTGTACAAACTGAAAAGACCTGGGAGTCCTGGACACAATATATGCACTTGTCCCTTGATTAATAGATAGGTGGGGCGAGCGCCTTCTGTTGTGGTCTGCTTCTTTCTTCTTCTCTTCTCTTTTAGGCTTCGTCTCTCCTCCCCTTAGCTAGGGAAGGATATCTTGGATTATGTTGAAATTGTTTATTGGGATGTAAAAGGTTTCTCTAGCTGTCCTTGTATGAGGGCGGCCATATTGTTCACTTGGATATATGGTGGCCTTAGATGCCTACCTCAGGAAACTGAGAGCGGTAACTAGTTCTGTGCTTACTGTATGTTTGCGAAAAGAAACTTATTATTTGTTCTTCAACTCTTACTGAACAGATGGAAGTTACAGTATTGTTGTCTTTTGTTATTTTTCTTCTGTAAAAATTGATTGAAATTAAAATAAATTTTGGGTGAATTTTAAAAATTATCTTCTTTCCTCCTACAACTATATCAACGTTCCATTAAGAGCAGCAAATGGTTATACAGTATATCTAAACTGTCTTCTTGTGATCCAATCTCACGTGGTTCCTCTCCATTCTGGAGAAGGAACATATTTATATATGATCAACAAATTAATGGCTCTACTCTTTTGGAAATCTTACCCATATATTCTTGGAATCCAGGTACTGTACATATTAACATTTTTTGTTTATTGGTTGGATTTTTAAAAGGTCAAGTGCAAACATATGCCACTCATAAAATCCCATTCTACATAAAACCATACATATGCTAAACTTGTTGATGCCTGTTGTACTATCCTACCTTCGTATCAACCTGTATGTGTACAGTACCCAACCCACACCATCATGGTAGTCCTTGCCATCATAACATCAGCAGGGGGAGGAGGGGATGGGAAGATATAAATTTCCACCAGGGTTTCTCAATCAAGGTTCCATGGAACCCTAAGGTTCCTCCAGAGGTTTCTAGGGGTTCCTTGAGCAATTTCTTCCTCTCCTTCCCACTGATCTTTTAGCTATCTGTAAGGGGGCGATTCTTCCCAATGACTACAAGTGTAAGGACATTCTTCCCACTGACCACCAAACTAATGTATCATGGGTTGTAGATATAGTCATTTTTAGCAGAGGTACCCCGAGGCCAAAAAGTTATTTCAAGGGTTCCTTTGTGTTCAATAGGTTAAGAAAGGCTTATCTACGCATTTCTTAGATCAGGCTTCCTTGGTACCTGTGGAGGAGGAAGGGCAGTAGTGCCAATCTTTGATCATCTAACAGATAGACCTGAATATTAGTGGTGGGGCAAGCAGAATACATGACACCTCCATCGTATAGGTTGACCTTTAATTGCAGAGACCAGAGCTGTGTGGCCCCAAAGGGAAGCGCAAATACTAGCACACTATACAAATGGGCGACAAAGAAATTCACATTCTTTTAGGAATCAGGCCTAATATCATTCAGCATGTTGGATTACCCCTTGCAGTCTTCCTGTCTAGAATCTTGGAGTTAACTGCACACTGGAACAATATCAAAGATTTATGTGTATTATGCAACAGTATTATACTTTTCTAATATCTACGTCCTTCTACTCCTCCAGAGAGTCCAGATAAAATAGACCTTTGGTCTAAGAAATGCGTAAAGGAATGTCTTCCCAACCGGGGCCTCCCAATTGGTGTTATGATGACAACAAGGTTAAAAATGATGGTGTGGGTGGGGTACTGTATACAGTATGTATGGGTTTATATGGAGGCAGGATAGATCAACACATTTAGCATATGTGCATTTTTATGTAAAAAAAAGATTTTATAAATGGCATATGTTTTCACTTTACCTTTTAAAAATTCACACAATAAACTAAGATTTTTAACCCCTTTGCGACAGCTATACTCATATATGTGGCAGCAGGGTGGGTGGGTCCATTCACATACATTGTACCCATATTCATAGACTATCCCACCCACACCATCATATTTATCCTTGCTGTCATCACAGCAGCAGTTGGAAGGTCCCTGATGGGAAGATGCTCCTCTACGCATTTCTTAGACTTGGTCTACTTTAACAGGAGACAGATATTAGGATAGCATAGCACAGTTGCACAATACACAATAACTTTGAATTCATTCCCACATGTGGTTAACTCCAGACAGGAGAACTGCAAGAGATCACCCAAGATGCTGAATGATATTAGAGCTGTTTCCAAAGAGATTGTTGATTTCTTCAAGACCCACTTGTATATGTCCTAGTATTTTCCCATACCTTTGAGGGGCACACAGCTCTGGTCAGATATATGGTCTCTTCATGAGCTACTCAGCTCCATAAGATGAAGGTGCCATCATGTATTCTGCTTGTCTTGTCACAGACCCATCACTAATATCCAGGTCAGTGTTCCTGCCATTCCTTCTCCACAGGCACCAAGGAAGCTTGGACCTAGAAAGACGTTGAGAAATATCCTCCCATCTGGGGCCCCCCAACTGATGTTGTGATGACAACAAGCATAAACATAATGGTTTGGGTAATGTTTATGCATGGGTTGATATAGGGGCAGGATAATACAGCAAGTCTAGTGTATGTACTTTTTTTGTACAAAGAGATTTTATGAATCTAAATAGTTTGCCCCTTGGGGGGGGGGGGTATTGAGGAGTGCCCAAACAAAAGTTCATATCACTTAGAGGTTTTTTTAAATGTTTATTGGTTAGGAGCATCATATAAAGCCAATTCATTTAGGGGGAAAGGTCCCGGACTGGAGCAGTAGATGTAATTAGAACCTGGATGATAAACAATAGGAGACCTATATGAGGCCTTGATAGAGACTGTCAAAACTTAACGCCATTTTTCATTGCCAGAAAATGGAAAGCACCAGCACCTCCTTCTATGTTTGATGTCCTCTCCTCTTTGAACGGTCAAGGGTTCATGGAATACATGTTTGCAAAGGCCCATTTACAAATCGTTGTTTCAAAAGAGGTGGTCTCTCTGGATGGAGCACCCCAAATGCACACGATCAGTCTAAGCAGCTATTTCTTTGGAGCTACTAATGCACTTTGACTCTTACTGCTATTTCTTTGCCAGATGTACAGAGTATTGCCTCCCCATCATATGCTGTTTTGTGGGTTGTGGGAGCACCATCACCCCCCTGGGGATGGTGCCCCCATGCCTCCCACTCTTTTTTCCCTTGTTATATGCTACCTGTGTTTTATACCTGTACCCCGTTGATTCATGGCCACTTACAAGTCTGGGTAAAGCTATGCATCAACGGTCTTTCTCCAAACTGTTATCAGGCTGTATTTTGATATCAATACTCTCATTTATATTTAATGTGTTCCACGTGTTATGTCATGTGTATTGAGAAAGTCAATAAAACTATTGAAACAAAAAACTTAACGCCATTTTTTGCCTCACAGTTTCCGTCCTTTGTTGCTTTCAGTGCTGCTGATCTTCTGCACCCTCTATGTAGCCACTTTCTTTCTACATGCACTCCAGGGATGGCTTATATGGTACTTCTCAGGGTGGGTTTCCTGATGATGACAACAGTGTACCATGCCTACATAATGTGTTTAAAAATGGGCCATTATGGGAAGCCCATGCAACAGGGTGAAAACTCATTAAAATAACTGGGAGATAGGAACAAAGTGTCCCGTTAGCTTCTGACAAGACTTCTCCTTATAATCACACTGGAAGAACCCTGATGAAGGAGGCGTTTTTGGTCCCCTAAAACACATTGGCTACTCTGTGGATTGTCCCCCTGACTTTTATTGAAATAAAATTGTATGTGGATCTTTTAGCACTGTTGTGGCACTTCACTTTCCATTTGTATTACATTACAAAGCCAACGAGACCATGGAGACCCTCTGGGGTATAGGTATTCTGTTGTTACATTACAAGCCAAGGAGATGGTGGAGATCCTCTGGGGTGTAGACATTGGCTCCTTACATTACAAAGCAAGGAAACCGTGAAGATCCTCTAGGGTTTAGACACTGATTGTTAGAAGAAGAGTGTGCGGAGGGTTAATTGCAGTTGGGTGTTTCCTCTAATTCTTGGATGGACAGCTCTATTTAAACTTCCTGCTTCCTGTAGGCAAGTGCTGTCCATTCTACAGCGTTACTGTGTTCCTGAGCTACCCGTTCTGAGCTTCCTGATTACCTGTGACCCGGCCTGAGCCCACGTCTGCTTGAACGCTGCCTGCACCGACCCCCAGCTTGTCTACGACCATCCGACTGCCTGTTCCTTCTGTACCTCACCTGCCTGCCTGTTAACGACCCTGCCTGCACCCGACCATCCG
>BLSH010535245.1:474489-493383 GCA_018402905.1 Glandirana rugosa
ATTCCCCTGTAAGAAGGGTAACTGGTGGTTATATTCCCCTGTAAGAAGGGTAACTGGTGGTTATATTCCCCCGTAAGAAGGATAACAGGTAGTTATATTCCCCCGTAAGAAATTGGAAGAATGCCCCCTTATATTGGTGGTCAATGGGAAGAATGTCCCCTTATATTGGTGGTCAATGGGAAGAATGTCCCCTTATATTAGTGGTCAATGGGAAGAATGTCCCCTTATATTGATGGTCAATGGGAAGAATGTCCCCTTATATTGATGGACAATAGGAAGAATGTCCTCCTTAAAGTGGTGCTCAGAATGCCACCCTTAAAGACAGCTAAAAGGATATTTGGGGTCATGCTGCTGGCTTTGCTAAGTGGTGCTGAACCTTGCCTTGAACTCTGTAGGCATCATCAAAAAGGTGGTTCATCTGCCACAGCTCAAGGAACCCCTTAGCAACCTCTGGAGGAACCCTGGTTGAGAATGGCTGCCCTATATGCAGCAGAAGTCTTTTGTTATCGGAACCACATGGGGCTCCTTATCCCTTGATTCAATCTAGGAATATATACAGAGCCTTGAAAAAGTCTTCATACCCCTTGGAATTCTCCACATTTTGTCATGTGAAACCCAAAAATGTAAATGTATTTTATTGGGATTTTATGTGATAGAGCGACACAGAGTGGCTCCTAATTGTGAAGTGGAAGGAAAATGATAAATGATACAAATAAATCTGTGAAAAGTGTGGGGGGCATTTGTATGGCGCCCCCCGGAGTCAATACTTTGTAGAACTGCCTTTCTCTGCAATTACAGCGGCAAGTCTTTTTGGGGAAGTCTCTGCCAGCTTTGCCCATCTAGAGAGGACATTTCTGCCCATTCTTCTGTGCAGAATACCCCAAGCTCTGTCAGATTGGATGGAGACCGTCTGTGAACAGCAATTTTCAAGTCTTGCCACAGATTCTCCATTGGATTTAGGTCTGGACTGTGACTGGGCCATTCTAACCCATGAATGTGCTTTGATCTAAACCATTCCATTGTAGCTCTGGCTGGATGTTTAGGATCGTTGTCCTGCTGGAAGGTGAACCTCTGCCCCGGTCTCAAGTCTTCTGCAGACTCTAACAGGTTTTCTTCTAAGATTGCCCTGTATTTGGCTCCATCCACCTTCCCATCAACACTGACCAGCTTCCCTGTCCCTGCTGAAGAAAAGCATCCCCAGTACATGATGCTGCCACCATCATGTTTCACAGTGGGGATGGTGTGTTCAGGGGGGTGTGCAGTGTTAGTTTTCCGCCACACATAGCGTTTTGCTTTTAGGCCAAAAAGTTAAATTTTGGTCTCATCTGACCAGAGCCCCTTCTTCCACATGTTTGCTGTGTCTTTTGGCTTCTCACAAACTGCAAACGGGACTTCTTATGGTTTTCTTTCACCAATGGCTTTCTTCTTGCCACTCTTCCATAAAGGGCAGATTTGTGGAGGGCACGACTAATAGTTGTCCTGTGGACAGATTCTCCCACCTGAGCTGTGGATCTCTGCAGCTCCTCCAGAGTTCCCATGGACCTCTTGGCTGCTTCTCTGATTAATGCTCTCCTTGCCCGGCCGGTCAGTTTAGGTGGACAGCCATGTCTTGGTAGGTTGGCAGTTGTGCCATGCTCTTTCAATTTTCCGATGATGGATTGAACAGAGCTCAGTGAGAAGTTCAAAGCATGGGAGATTTTTTTTATAACCTAACCCTGCTTTATACTTCTCCACAATGTTATCCCTGACCTGTCTGGTGTGTTCCTTGGCCTTCATGATGCTGTTTATTCACTAAGGTTCTCTAACAAACCTCTGAGGGCTTCACAGAACAGCTGTATTTATACTGAGATTGAATGACACACAGGTGGACTCTATTTACTAATTAGGGGACTTCTGAAGGCAATTGGTTCCTCTAGATTTTAGTTAGGGGTATCAGAGTAAAGGGGGTGCCATACAAATGCCCCCCCCCCCCACACTTTTCACAGATTTATTTGTATCATTTATCATTTTCCTTCCACTTCACAATTATGAGCCACTTTGTGTCTGTCCCAATAAAATACATTTACGTTTTTGGTTGTAACGTGACAAAATGTGGGGAATTTCAAGGGGTATGAATACTTTTTCAAGGCGCTGTATATATCAATTATATACTTAGATGTCGTTTGGTGTCTTTGATGACGCATGTTGGTAATATTTGTTATCCTTATCAGTAGGGCTTGGGTAGATACGGATGATGAGCTGTGTTTATATCTAAAACTGTTTGACAACTGGTGACCCTAGAAATATACAAATTGGGTAGCTAATTTGCCCGCCCAGGAGGTTATATGCGCCATATGCAATGCTAAGGTATGTCCCACACAGTGTTGTTGTAGCATAATGCACATTTATGACATTTTTTAAATTTTATATGTTGTTATTTTTTCTTACAGGATTGCTGTACTATACTAAGGCGTCCTGATGAAGCCTACCTTTGGCGAAACGCGTTGACGCATGAGGATTTCTCCTTATTGGCTGTATCGAGCAAGAGCAATGGAACTACATATCACATTTTACACAGGATTGGCTGTAGTTGGACAGCCGATCCTGCCAAGTATAACCAAACAATTACCGACTGTTGTTTTGACAGCCTGTCATTGATGATAATACCAACTGGGGGGTGGGGAGAGGAGCTGGATCTAAAAAATACATCCTAAAAACGTTGTTACATTTTTTTTAGGACATATCTCTTGTGTTCCAAATCCTGAAGTGGTAAAATACAATAAAGAAGAAAGATCTGTATACAGTATTTCCCAAAAGTAAGTACACCCCTCACATTTTTGTAAATATTGTATTATATCTTTTCATGTGACAACACTGAAGAAATGACACTTTGCTACAATGTAAAGTAGTGAGTGTACAGCTTGTATAACAGTGTAAATTTGCTGTCCCCTCAAAATAACTCAACACACAGCCATTAATGTCTAAACCGCTGGTAACAAAAGTGAGTACGCCCCTAAGTGAAAATGTCCAATTGGGGCCAATTAGCCATTTTCCCTCCCCGGTGTCATGTGACTCGTTAGTGTTACAAGGTCTCAGGTGTGAATGGGGAGCAGGTGTGTTAAATTTGGTGTTATCGCTCTCACTCTCTCATACTGGTCACTGGAAGTTCAACATGGCACCTCATGGCAAAGAACTCTCTGAGGATCTGAAAAAAAGAATTGTTGCTCTACATAAAGGTGGCCTAGGCTATAAGAAGATTGCCAAGACCCTGAAACTGAGCTGCAGCATGGTGGGCAAGACCATACAGCGGTGTAACAGGAGAGGTTCCACTCAGAACAGCGCCTCACCATGGTCGACCAAAGAAGTTGAGTGCAGTGCTCAGCGTCATATCCAGAGGTTGTCTTTGGGAAATAGACGTATGAGTGCTGCCAGCATTGCTGCAGAAATTGAGGGGTGGGGGGGTCAGCCTGTCAGTGCTCAGACCATACGCCGCACACTGCATCAAACTGGTCTGCATGGCTGTCGTCCCAGAAGGAAGCCTCTTCTAAAGATGATGCACAAGAAAGCCTGCAAACAGTTTGCTGAAGACAAGCAGACTAAGGACATGGATTACTGGAACCACGTCCTGTGGTCTGATGAGACCAAGATAAACTTATTTGGTTCAGATGGTGTCAAGCGTGTGTGGTGGCAACCAGGTGAGGAGTACAAAGACAAGCGTGTCTTGCCTACAGTCAAGCATGGTGGTGGGGGTGCCATGGTCTGGGGCTGCATGAGTGCTGCCGGCACTGGGGAGCTACAGTTCATTGAGGGAACCATGAATGCCAACATGAGAAGCAGAGCATCCCCTCCCTTCAGAGACTGGGCCGCAGGGCAATATTCCAACATGATAACGACCCCAAACACCTCCAAGACGACCACTGCCTTGCTAAAGAAGATGAGGGTAAAGGTGATGGACTGGCCATGCATCTCCAGACCTAAACCCTATTGAGCATCTGTGGGGCTCCTCAAATGGAAGGTGGAGGAGCGCAAGGTCTCTAACATCCACCAGCTCTGTGATGTCGTCATGGAGGAGGGGAAGAGGACTGCAGTGCCAACCCGTGAAGCTCTGGTGAACTCCATGCCCAAGAGGGTTAGGGCAGTGCTGGAAAATAATGGCTGCCACACAAAATATTGACACTTTGGGCCCAATTTGGACATTTTCACTTAGGGGTGTACTCACTTTTGTGAGATGCGGCCTATTTTTAACTGGAAAGATAGCCATGTCTACTTTCCAATTTTTTTTTTTTTTTGTAGGTGCATTTTTTTAGGACATACTGTATATATCTTTTTTTTTTTTGTAGGTGCATTTTTTTAGGACATGCTGTATATATCATTTTTTTTTTGTAGGTGCATTTTTTAGGACATGCTGTATATATCTTTTTTTTTTTTTTAACAGGACAGGTAGCTATGCCCACTTTCCAATTTATTTTCATATTCCTAAGTACATTTTTTACATTTGCATTTACTCAATAATACCTGTAGTGTTTTTTTAATTATTTAAAATAATTTTATATATTTAAATATTTTTTTTAATAATTTTCATACTTTCCATCATTATTTTTTTTTTTTTTTTTTTTTAACAAACCGTCTCCTTTAAAGTTGAAAAAAAAAAATGAAAGCGTTTCGGAATATCCAAATGCTTCCTGCAAAACGGTCTGTTTAGAAATTGTGTGTATAATGTTAACCTGCTAATAAAATATACAGATGAGGGAATGTCCTTGTTTAGCTTGAAGCAACATGCCCGAGCATGTCTAAACTTGTTTGAAAAAAGGCAGATTTTCTGTTTTCTCTGAAATAACATGAAAATGGATTTGTTGAATTTTTTTTTTTTTTTTTTTTTTTATTGGCTGATGAAATCATACGTCAAGATTGAAGAAAACAGGATAATAAATTATATAGGGAAAAAAAAAAAAAAAAACTTGGACATATGAGATTTTTGTTGTAAAATGAAACACGAGCCAGACTGCATTAACCAATGTTGTGCCACCGGTAAAATCTCTCTTGTAGGGGACGGCTTTGTTCAAATGGGAGTAGTTAAGCAGGTCCCAGGCCAGGGCAGGTCCCATTCATCTCAATTGGGACCAGTGGCGGCGCTGGTGCTAAACTTTTTCGGGGGGGCGGCAAATAAACCCCCCCCCAGGTCCGCACTCAGCCCCTCCATGCTCCCTTCCCCACCGCAGCCCCTCGGAGGCTTCTTCTTCGGCTTCTCCTCCCGGCCAACCCAATCTGCCTCCTGTCCAGATTGGCCGGGAGGAGAAGCCTGGAAAACAATAACGAATATTAATTCGCCGATTCGAATATTGATCCCACAAGTGGATGTGTTCAGGGGCGCAGTAGACGTGTTTGATTCGTTTAGTTCCGAATTGAAATTCAAACAAATTTTCGAATTACAATAGTTCGGATTTAAACAAATTCCGAAATAACCAAAAAAAAAAAAATTATTTTCGAATCGTTTTAGAATACTTTTCGAATTTGAAAACGTATTCAAATTCGAATTCGAAACGTTTTCAAATTTTAAAAGTCCTCGAATTTGAATAGTTTTCCAATTTCCAAACATGGGCATCCCCAGGTAGGAGTGAGGGGGGCAATTGCCCCCCCCCCGGAATCATGTATGCAGTTTCTGACAGTTTCTTGGGCCATGTTTGCAGTCTCTGACCATCTCCTGTACCATGTCCACAGTCTCTGACCATCTCCTGTACTATGCCCACAGTCTCTGATCATCTCCTATACTATGTCAGCAGTCTCTAACCGTCTCCTGTACCATGTCCACAGTCTCTGACCATCTCCTGTACCATGTCTGCAGTCTCTGACCGTCTCATGTACCATGTCTGCAGTCTCTGATCATCTCCTGTACCATGTCCGCAGTCTCTGACCATCTCCTGTACTATGTCAGCAGTCTCTAACCGTCTCCTATACCATGTCCACAGTCTCTGACCATGTCTGCAGTCTCTGACAGTCTCCTGTACCATGTCCGCAGTCTCTGACCATCTCCTGTACCATGTCTGCAGTCTCTGACTGTCTCATGTACCATGTCCACAGTCTCTGACCATCTCCTGTACCATGTCCGCAGTCTCTGACCATCTCCTGTACCATGTCTGCAGTCTCTGACCGTCTCTTGTACCATGTCCACAGTCTCTGACATCTCCTGTACCATGTCCACAGTCTCTGACCGTCTCCTGGGCTATGTCCGCAGTCTCTGACCGTCTCCCCTAAGCCATGTATGCAGTCTCTGATTGTCTCTTGTACCATGTCTGCAGTCTCTGACCATCTTCTCTACCATGTCCGCAGTCTCTGACCATCTCTTGTACTATGTCTGCAGTCTCTGACCATGATAATGACATTGTAGAAAAGGGGCAATGCATGGATGACCTTAAAGTTATGCCCCCCCCACCCATGTTTCCAAAGAGAACAAAATAGAATAGAAAACAAAGGAGTAGAACAGGAAAAAACAATAGAATAGAAAAGAATATAACAGAAAATGAAAGAATAGAGTTATAGAATAGAATACAAGTAAAACCGCTCTGTTCCACTCCACCACATTATATTGTTTAATTTTCTGTTACATTCCCCTCTATTGTATTCTATCTTTTTCCATTCGATTCCTCCACTTTCCACTCCACCCCATTCTCCTTGGAAATTGGAAAACTATTCAAATACGATTCGAATTCGAAAACTTTTTCGAATTCGAAAAACGATTCGAAATTTATTTGAAAACTCTTCGAATCGATTAAAAATCGAATAAACGAAGCAAATTCAGAAAACGGATTAAACTAATGAAACGCATCTAACTAAATGAATTTATGTAACTAACGCATTGAAGCAAAATGAAACGAAACAAATTTTTTCGCTCTGCACATGTCTAGGGCGCAGTGCTCTGTGCCCCGAGCCCAACCTTTTTCAAGCCAATTAGAGCCTCGGGTTCGAATGATGTGGCTTGCAAAAACAAAAAAAAAACCTCATAGCGAGTTAGGAGTCCGAGGCCCCGCATGCAAAGTAATGGTTCCTGATTGGAACACAGTGGCTATACAGTAGCTTCTGCCTTTTTGATTGGTATGGGTGGGGGTTAGGGTGACCACATTTCCAAACTGCCATTCAGGGACACCCCCCTCCTTTTTTTGGCAATTTCTGGGGCAGGGGTATGTCACATCTTCAGCTCTGAGGGGGTTCGTGCTGGGATATGTAGTCACATCCTCATAAAGTGAAGGACCTGCAAGTCCCAGTGTCACTATTCTCCCTGAAATTGAGGTTTTGAAAATTGAAGGAATTCTTTATTCTCACCTAAATTCTGTTGCCAACAGGAGTAACGTCTGGCCGTCTAGCCACGCCTTTCTACTTCCATCTCCGGTACCGAACCGGGGGCCACTGCTCCAGAGTCTGCGCCTGTTTCGGGAAGCCCCATGGAAACAGAGGGCCTGACTGTACTCAGTGGTGGCTGGTGCTCCATTTTTTGGGCCAACAAACCCCCGCTTGCTTGCCCGCCAGCCAGCCCACCAGCCCCGCACTTACCCCTTCCAGGTCGCGGACGGCTTCCCCGTCTTCTCCTTCCGGCCAATCCGGTCGCTTCTCCTCCCAGCCAATCTGGTCTTAGGACCTGCTTCCTATCCTGATTGGCCAGGAGGAGAAGCAGGAAGACAATAGCGAATGTTGATTCGCTAATATCACAAGTGGGTGGGCTTGAGGCGCAGTGCTCTGCGCCCCGAGCCCAACCTTTTTCAAGCCAATTAGAGCCTCAGGCTGTAATCATGTGCTTAAAAAAAAAAGTAGAAATCTATGCGTCCGGCGCCCCTGCGCCCCTGTGCCCCTTATGCCCTCCGCCGTCTGTGCTGCACTGACACACAGTTGGGTGGACAGCACTGGAGCCTGGCGGGTCAGGGATGAGAGCGGGTGTTGTGAGGTGTTATACAGCAGAGCAGTGGCTATGGCTAGAGAGGGGTTGTGAGCGGAGGCCACGTATTGCATAGGGAAATAATAGTTCCACCGCAGGCTGACACACAGCAGGAGACCCCTCAGCCTCATCTCCAGTGGCAGTTCAGATCCCCACTGTATTCCGGGACACTGTATTGTCCCAGAATGAAGGTGCCCGGGACCGACCTGCAAAATGCGGGACTGTCCTGGGCAATCCGGGACACGTGGTCACCCTAATGTGGATGCATACCCACACCAGCATGCACCCGCACCCACACTGATGTCTAATTGGCAGCCACTGTGCCCTGATTGACATGAATAAGAATGCCTACATGGTAATTCACAAACATGGTCCTCGCATGGCCATGCGCTACCATACACCCATGTAAACGAGTACTATGTCCAAGCATTGCCCGAATTTAGCCCAAAACCCCCTTTCCCCAATTTCTGCCATTATTTTTTTTATTGTACTTTGTTCCTGCAGCCACAAACAGCTTTTATTTCCCCCGGTGGGCATTAGGCTAGGTTTAGATCTGCATCTTAACCGCCACTCACAAAAGTGAACCATGTTCGGATCACATTTCAGAGATGATTGGCAGGTGGCATCAAGGAGGGGATGTTACTCCTCCTTGCCACCTATTTTAGCCTCATTATTGCCATAGGAAGACTCTGCAACTGAATGTATTGCACATTCATGGAACTTCGCCATTCGCTTGAATGAGTTGCGGGCTTGCCGCTTGCTAATCCCAATATGTCAGATAATTTTCGCCAGGGGCATGAAGCAAAGCATCGCGACTGTGGCATGTGAACACCCCTATTCACTGCTAATTGGAGCTTAGGAGGAGGGTGGTTGGGGGCTCAATTCACATTTTTAAAGCCCCCCTCATCTGCTAGTCTAAATGAGACCTTAGGGATCTGCTTAGGCATGTTCAGGACCTAGTCCAAGCCCACCTGAGCTGACCCACCAGGAAGTTGTCACTTCACAAAGCCAATCATAGGTGGTCAAGGCATTCCCTGCATGCCCCTTGTAGCTGTGGGGTGGGGAATGCCTTGGTCTCTTATGCTTGACTTTGTGCCATGACATCTTCTGGAAGGATAGCTTAGGTGGGTTCGGACTAGGATCCAACCACGCCTGAGTTCATCCTTGGTGACTATTACCAGGCTTGTAAAGTTCTTGCAGGGGCAGCTGCTGGGAGCTCAGTTGCAATGGTAGTGCCCCCGGATAGGTAGGAGCTAGAGTGGATAGATGTTTGGTAAGTAAGGAAAATTTAATCAGGCCTGACTGGTGTTAGGGTTGCCACCTGTCCAGGATTCACCCGGACAGACCGGGTTTTAAAGCATGTGTCCAGGATTCAGACTCCCTGAAACACATTATTCAGGCTGGACTGTGCCCCCCCCCCTCAAAATTAGGCATGCCTGGGCACAACCTAATCACCCAGTGTGGTGCAGATTCCCTCTGCTGCCCGGGTTGCGCACACCTATACTCTGCAACTAACCAAGTACCACAACCACCACGTGCATAGGTTCCCCTTCCTTCCTTCTTTCTCCTGCCTCTTAGGGAGTGAGTGTACTATGGTAAGGGGGACTCAGATGTGAGCGGTGCTTTGCAGACTCTGATGCAAGGGGAGCTTTAGTAACCATGATTTAAAGGGGAATGCTGGGAATTCTGATGTAAGTGGGGGCTTTGTTGAAATCAGGCCACAGCGTTCCCCCTTAAAAACACTTGCCGTGTGCCTCTAAAGTGTTCGGGTTTGGTTTGAAGAAAAGGTGGCAACCCTAACTGGTGTGCAGGCCTGATTGTTTTTGCTAGGTGGCCACCCTAACTGGTGTGCAGGCCTGACTGTTTTTGTTAGGTGGCAACCCTAACTGGTGTGCAGGCCTGATTGTTTTGTTAGGTGGCCACCCTAACTGGTGTGCAGGCCTGACTGTTTTTGTTAGGTGGCCACCCTAACTGGTGTGCAGGCCTGATTGTTTTGTTAGGTGGCCACCCTAACTGGTGTGCAGGCCTGATTGTTTTGTTAGGTGGCCACCCTAACTGGTGTGCAGGCCTGACTGTTTTTGTTAGGTGGCAACCCTAACTGGTGTGCAGGCCTGATTGTTTTTGTTAGGTGGCAACCCTAACTGGTGTGCAGGCCTGATTGTTTTTGTTTTTGGGCTGGGAGTGGCCCAGGTAGGATTGAGTGATTCATAGATGAGGTCACCAGGAACTCCCACCTCTTTCCTGAAACTGGTGGAAGGTTTCTGGGCAGAGAGCTGGCAGGGAGGTGTAGCCATCTGGAGTATTCTAAGGAGCCCTGCCCAATCCCCAATCTGGATTGGCAGGGCTCCTTAAATACTCAGAATTAGCCCAATCTGGGAGAAGTAGTTTGGGTGGAAGAGTTAGAATGTAGCTGAGGTTGTGGAGGCCTCATCTGGCAGGGAGCCCACAGTCTGGAGGGGGGGGGGTGACCTTGGAGCCTGGGCTCGGGTGCAGTCAGGAGAAGTGAGATCCTAGAGCAGCACAGGGGAACAGGAGAGCAACAAACAGTGCTACTGGAGAAGCTCAGCAAGGAGTCCACCGGATGGTTGGCAAGTGGCACACACCCTGGAAATCTGTGGAGGCATACCTGAGCGGATTGGGGTGAGAGACAATCTGGGAAGGATGCAGAAGTCAGTAAGGGACTGTGGTGTCATGGTGGCAGGGGAGATGGCCAACGCAGCTGGATCGACTGACAGGGCCTGGAGCAAGAGGAGGGACTGGGAGTAGTAGTCCTTCAGGCCGGCTAGCACATCAGTATACCTACACACTAGGGGACCAACTGTCCTTACCTCTAATGGGTGGTTCTGAGGTCCTGCTCACAACATGGCAGGCCTCACCATGTGCTAGTCAGGCTGGAAGAATGGAGAAGGCCTAGTAAATTTCCTTCTGGGACTGGAAGAAGTAATATGCAGGAGAGAGGAAGACGTGTAACTAGAGCAAGTGAAGTGCTGGAGGACAAGAAGTGGTGTATATACGGAGCTGTATATAGTGGTCCCATGTAAATGATGAACTAATTCTTTGGGCATCCCATAACAACCCCAATCCCCATCCAAGTTCAACAAACAAAACAAAGTACCAGCCTGTTCTGTGACTGGGGGTGCGGCATGGATGTGATTGAGGGCAGTGTGAGCAGGTGGATCACAACACTCAGCCACCCCTAAGGGGACCATTGGCTACACAATTGTATGTACCCCCTCAGAACCACATCTGACAAGAGCCCTTTCTCTATACTCAGTGGGCAGCCTTTTGGGAGTCAATGCAGCAGCATTGCTTTGCTTAGAAGTACAGTATGAGTAGGATCTGCACACACCTAAATTAACCCCTAGTGACCATTACCAGGCTTCTTGCAGAGGCATCTGCTGGGAGCTCAGTTGCAATTGTTGTAGGAATGCCCCCAGAGCTACATCACCCAAGAACCCTTTCCCTGTGCTCAGTGCATGGGCAGCATTTTGGGAGTCAAGGTAGCAACACTGCTTTGCTTAGAAGTTGGAGTAGGATCTGCATACACCTGAGCTCATCCCTAGTGACCATTACCAAACGTCTTGTAGGTGCAGCTGCTTGGAGCTCAGTTGCAATTTTATGTAGGTACACCCTAGAACTACATCTCCCAAGAGACCTTTTCATGTACACAGTGTGTGGGCCAGCTGCTAGAAGTCAGGGCAGCTGCATTTCAAAGCTTAGAAGTTGGACTAGGATCTGAACACCTGAGTTCATCCCTAATGACCCATTCCAGGCTTCTTGCAGAGGCAGCTGGTAGGAACTCAGTTGCAATTGATGTAGGTACACCCCCAGAACTACATCTCCTAAAAGCCCTTTCACTGTACACAGTGTGTGGGATGGCTTCTGGAAGTCAGGATAGCAGTATTATTTTGCTTAGATATAGGAGTAGGAACCAAACACACTTGAGTTCACCCTGAGGCCTTATTCAGATATAGTTTTCCCGCATGCGATTCTGAAAGTGTGATAGCGTGTCTCGCATAGAGTAGCCAATTCATTTCAATGGGCTGCCCTATGCAAATGTGTCACTCAAAAGAAGCTACTGCTCCTTTTTGGGCAACAACAGGCAGCATTGTTGCCATACTATTAGAGGACATTGCATTAGATGGATCAACAGGTATTTATGGGACTTTGTAGGTGGGCTAAGGGAAAACTGAGTGCAGATGGATGTATAATTAAGCGCTGAATTAACAAACCCATTGGGAAGGCACCCAGCTGGGAACACTCACTGGATGTAACAGCGATGTGTAGCAGAGCAGGTCTCGGATGTGTGGATCAGCGTCTGTCTTGAGGAGGGGAAATGTGGCCTGGCCAGTTCATGCCCAAATGGGAAGGATTCCAGAAAGGATGGCGTGTCCCTATCCTTTCCCTACTCATCTGGACCCTCTCTCTACCGCTATTCTAGTCCCTACACTACCCACACAAGAAATGCACGCCAAGCCTGGGAGCCAGGATCTTAAGTAGACTCTGCCTGACCCAAGATGGCCATCAGAGTCACATGGGGTGGCAGCATCCAACTGGATAGCTTCCCCAGGAAACCATGTTCCTCTTGAGATCCTCTGTCTCTGCAATGCCGTTGCGATTGAGCGCCACCTGCAGTGGAGAAAGTAGACTGCACCTGCTTACACGCTTATTGCCCCAACTAAGGGGGCTGTGCCGAAATGGGTTACGCCTGAGTGCCCATTCATGTTACAGGAGGCCATAATTCCACTTTTAGACAATTGTGGCAAAAGTTTGGGGATGCTCTATTCAGTTAGAGCATGACTGCGCCCCTGTACACAAAACCAACTCCATAAAGTCATGGTTTGTTAAGTATAGAGGAACTCAAGACTATATAAAGCTCATTCAATGTATAGTATATAGAGTCCATGTAGGCAGTGTAAGAATATATATGTACCTTCCATAGTATATATATATATATATATATATATATATATATATATAAAATACGCTGCATTAAGTGTAGACCAGGGATATGCAATTAGCGGACCTCCAGATGTTGCAGAACTACAAATCCCACGAGGCATAGCAAGACTCTGACAGCCACAAGCATGAAACCCAGAGGCAGAGGCATGATGGGACTTGTAGTTTTGCAACAGCTGGAGGACCGCTAATTGCATATCCCTGGTGTAGACTATATGTACAGCTCATTCAGTGTAAGGTATATAAAGTCTGTTCAAGCAGTATAAGAATATGTATATACTGTATATAACATATATATATATTACGCTGCATTCGGTGTAGACTATGTATACAGTTCACTCAATGTGTAGTATATAAAGTCCGTTCAGGCAGTGTAAGAATATATATATATATATATATATATATATATACCATGTATAGTATATAGCATATTTCATTTTACACACATTTTCGCTATTGCCCCTTTTGTTTCCAGGGATCATCTCCATAGACATCTATCTATATTGTTTTACTCCCTTCACATCCACTTTTTGGTTTCCATGTCCATTGAAATATTGGACCAGGGTGGTTCATATATGCAACTATATATACAACCTTATATACTATTCAACCTTACTATCCGATATGTCATTGATTACCATTCCCTGAACAGGTGGCCGCCCTCATTTTGGTGTGATTGGCTCTCTCCAAGGGAAGATTCCTTATATTCCTTATATATTCACACAAGACATCACAGCCTGTCTTTCACACACAGCTGATTCCTGTGACTGATGCATGCGGTTTCGCCCTGCTTACAGGTAACTTTTGCTGACATATTGGTGAAATTGGATGCTCTAGTAGCGTTCCTGTTTGCTCCATATGCAATAGCTTTTGTATATGTATACTCTGCTACCACAGCAATCACTATCATTACTTTATATATTTTTGCTACAGCTGACATCTATCTGGACAAGGTGCAACCTCCAGGGTCACATCATCCCAACCACCTCTCCCCCTTCCATTCCTCTCACACATACCTATTGGTCTCCATGTCCATCTCATTTTTCGGACCAGGTTGGTATGTATATGTAACTATATATATATATATACTCTTCAATGTTTACCCTGCTACTATAGCAATTATTACTACTACATATATTTATGTTACAGCTGACACCTATTTGGACAAGGTGGAACTTCTAGGTTCACACAATCCCACCCATGCCATGTCTGGTTTTGGTTGGCTTCCTCCCCTCATCTCCCGTGCCACACATCCATTGCTGCCGCCTGTTGGGATCTCAGCAAATTGGCACATTGCTTCTCCTGATGGTGAGTATGGGGCCTTTTACCCCTAGACGCCTCTGACCATTTACCATAACAACCGTCATTGTGTTATACGTTTTTTCTTATTTATTATAGATACCTCACACACGCATCCACCCCTGAGGAAGCGAGCTATGTCTCGTGAAACGCGTCGGGTTTACTAGATGCCTGTGCATACTGTATGTTTTTATATGTATCATTGCAAAACTGTACTATGATGTATTTTATTGGCTCAGCAATTGTCATGCTATCCATGTAGGTAAGATAATTTTTTCAATAAATGTTCAAACTGTGTATACACTTGTTACTTTGTTATTAGTGGCAAATGGTGCTCACCTCATATAAAGTCCCAGGGCACTTTTCTGCGTATTTGACAATGTCATCCTCAGTGACCCAGAGGACTCTGAGGTCTCCTCAAACTTACGCTGCATGGCCTTCCTGATTCTGCAAAGCCTACGAAAAGACCCCAGGGTTCGTGGTATCAAGGAGAGGGATCATTACTGGGTGGCAACTCTTCTTGATCCACGTTACAAGGGTAAAGTTGCAGAGCTCATCCTGCCTGTGCAGAGGGAGCAGAGGATTAAACATCTTCAGTAGAGTTGAGCGAACCCAAACTGTAAAGTTCGGGTCCGTACCAAACTTTCGGGTGTCCGTGTCCCGAACCCGAACCCAAACGTTTGAGAAAAAGTCCGGGTTCGAGTTCTGGGTTCTGGTATTTTATTGCGCATGTTGAATAGCTGCAGGGCAGCCAATCAACAAGCGTTTCACTGGCTTTCCCTAGAAGCCATCACAGCCATGCCTACTAATGGCATGGCTGTGATTGGCCAGTGCATCATGTGACCCAGCCTCTATATGAGGCTGGAGTCACAGTGCTGCATGTCACATGCTCTCAGGTTAGTGTAGGGAGAGGATGCTGCCGGCGCTGTGAGGGACAGATTGTGAGGGACAGATTGCAGATCTAATAACTAGGTAGAGATTACTACTACTGCTGTGAGGGACAGATTGCAGATCTAATAACACCTCACATTTTTCTTCCTTTTGCAGCCCTCTAGCACTTTCCAGGACTTTTTTACAGCCATTTTTGTGCCGAAAAGTTCGGGTCCCCATTGGCTTCAATGGGGTTCGGGGTACCGAACCCGAACGTTTCCGCGAAGTTTGGCCGAACCCAAACATCCAGGTGTCCACTCAACTCTAATCTTCAGGATAGCTTGAAAAAATTATGCAAAGCCTTTCCAGACCCCGGGAGGTTACCTTTTCCTGGTCCTGTTTCTGAGGCTTCCTTCAGTCAGAGGAAGAGTGGTGGAGAAGGTGGCCAGCTGGCCGATGCCTTTAAAAAATTTTTCAGTCCTCAGCGCCCAGGCCTGGCAGGTTCAAGCAACCATCGTCAGCATCCGCATTATATGGTGCAGGAATATCTAGGGGCAAGAGCAGACTTGGAGACCTTTCCAACTGAGCATCCACTGAGTTACTGAATCTCGAGGATGGACCACTGGCCGGAATTTGCTCAATATGCAATCGAGCTACTGGCCTGTCCTGCATCCAGCGTGCTTTCTGAATGGACATTCAGTGCTGCTGGAGGGTTCGTAATGGATCATAGAGTGCGCCTGGCCACAGACTCCGTTGATAGGCTTACATTTATATAAATTAATCAGTCCTGGATCATCAGCTATAAAGCCTCCATGCTGATGCAACTGATTGAATTTGCTAGGGAATCGGTGATCCCTTGAAGACTGCCTAAGCTGCCTATATTCCTCCTGTCCTATATGGTGGAGTCAGTGTAGTATTTATATAACACAGTATATTGAAGTGGTTAAGGGGAATCCCGCACCAAAATGTTAACAAAAAAGGCCTGGTTTGGATTTTTGGGGGGGCCCACGGAAATTTTTTCAGTGATTTGTGATCTATATAGCTGGGAGCCGGCAATGCATTACAGCCGCAAGCGATTTTAGAGGACAATTTCACAAATGTCACTTTTCAGTAGCACTAAACATCACACAGATGCGCCACTTCACAAGCAGACTAAGGGGATCCCCCAGGCACAATATTTAAAGGAATATTTAATTTTTTTTCACTTAAAAAAACAATCTTTTTAAAAACTTTTTTTGGCATTGATACCTGTCCCCTAGGGCAGTACCCGGGTCCCCATACACTTTTTATGGCAATAAAAAGGCAAAAAAGCCTTTAAAATTGGCACTTTTGATTTTTCCCATTCGAGTCCCACTGATTTTATTAGGGTTTGAGTATTCAAACAAACGTATTTTTGCGTTTGCGGTGTTCTGGTGCGAACCGAATCGGGGGTGTTCGGATCATCCCTACTGTACACATTTGGGAAAGCTGGGCCAAGTAGTTCCTTTCCCGAAGAGTACCTACTCCTGATTTTCCCTAGTCATTAGTGCAGGATGACTCTCATCATCATCATATCTGTGCTGTAAATGACCTCACAATCCACACTATGAGATTAAAGATTGCTTCAGTCTAACAACTGCCCTATGGTGTCCAGCTGTGAGAAATAGACCCTGCTTTTTGCTAAAGAGAGGAGTGTCCTCTATTTGCCGTGCGTAAGTGTTTGGAGAATCCCAGACCACCCCAGGCCCCATCCTGTTTCAATTTCTATAACCAAATAAAACTCTACAAAAGGCATCCCCTAGACCATAGGTGTCAAACTCAATTTCATCGCGGGCCGAATCAGCATTATGGTTGCCCTCAGTTGTATCTGTAAGACTATACAAATATACAGTATCTCACAAAAGTAAGTACACCCCTCACATTTGTGTAAATATTTTATTCTATCTTTTCATGTGACAACACTGAAGAGCTGACACTTTGCTACAATGTAAAGTAGTGAGTGTACAGCTTGTATAACAGTGTAAATTTGCTGTCCCCTCAAAATAACTCAACGCACAGCCATTACAGCCTTAACCAGCTCTGTGATGTCATCATGGAGGGGTGGAAGAGGACTCCAGTGGCAACCTGTGAAGCTCTGGTGAACTCCATGCCCAAGAGGGTTAAGGCACTGCTGGAAAATAATGGTGGCCACAAAAAATATTGACACTTTGGGCCCAATTTGGACATTATTACTTAGGGGTGTACTCACTTTTGTTGCCAATGGTTTAGATATTAATGGCTGTGTGTTGAGTAATTTTGAGGGGACAGCAAATTTACACTGTTATACAAGCTGTACACTCACTACTTTACATTGTAGCAAAGTGTCATTTCTTCAGTGTTGTCACATGAAAAGATAGAATAAAATATTTACAAAAATGTGAGGGGTGTACTTACTTTTGTGAGATACTGTATCTACTCTATATCATATAAAATAATTGCCTCCGCATTTTACTTTTACTGGTCTTAGTAATAACTTATTATACCATCGGTGTTCAACCTTCCTTTTCAACTGGCATAAAATTGTAATAGTCTCATAATAATTATAAGCAGATGTCAAGAGCACCCCCACCATCAGAAGTCAAGAGTCCCTTACAGTAGCCACTGGTGCTCAAAATTTTTTCTTGGGGGGGAAGGGGCGGCAGACAAACCTGCCCCCTCACTCGCACCACATACCAAGAAGACCCCCCCCCCTGTGCGTGGGAGGCGGATGGAAAGGCAGCGATTCCCTCACCCCTGTGGGAGATGGACCAGTAGGTAGCAGTTGGAGGCCTTAGCGTAAGGCAGGCATCCTCAAACTACGGCCCTCCAGCTGTTGCGGAACTACACATCCCATGAGGCATTGTTAAAGAACTCTGACATTCACAGACATGACTAGGCATGATGGGAATTGTAGCTCCTGAACAACTGGAGGGCCATAGTTTGAGGACCCCTGGCATAAGGGGGCAGATGAAGAGATGAGTTTGCTGAAGCAAGAGCTGGGGCTTCTCCTCCTGGCTGAAAAAGAAGTGGGTCCTGAGACCCGATTGGCCGGGAGTCCTAAGACTCCCTGGCCAATCGGGTCTCAGGACCCTCTTCCTGGTTGGCAGTGAGGAGAATCGGGAAAACAATAGGGAATATTAATTTGCTATCATCACACAACTGGGTGGGCTCAGGGCGCAGTGCTCTGTGCCCTGAGCCCACCCTTTTTTGAAGCCAATTAAAGCTTAGGGCTCTAATCACGTGCTTCAAAAAAAAAAAGCCCCATTGAAATCAATGTGTCCCGTGCCCTGCATGTAGATTAGGGGCCGGGTGAAAGGATTGGACGGTCACTGGTCTCTTACCCTCCCTTACATCACATGGCACCCCCTTTACCATGTGCTGCTTCATAAAAACCACTGAGATTTCCAAACCTGAAATGCTCCTCACATTTGTATACATAACACAAGGATACACAAACCCCCCCCCCCAATCTCCTTCAGGTGCCCCCCCACCTCACATGATACCACAGTGCCCAGGGCAGCCTCCACTTTTGCCCACCCCCGTCCCGGCCCTGCTTTTGCCAATACACTGGCACATTTTGGTGAGTTAGCGTGGATTGTTTCAACCAGATCGGAAGGTTCATCCATAGTCATAAAAACCAAAGAGGCTTCCAAGCCTGAAATGCCCCTCACATCTGTATACATAACACAAGCATACACAACCCCCCCCCCAATCTCCTTGAGGTGCCCCCCCGCCTCACATGATACCACAGTGCCCAGGGCAGCCTCCGCTTTTGCCCAGCCCCTGTCCCAGCCCTGCTTATGCCAATGCACTGGCACATTTTGGTGAGTTAGCGTGGATTGGTTCTACCAGATTGGAAGGTTCAC
>BLSH010535245.1:500807-520194 GCA_018402905.1 Glandirana rugosa
GGAGGGAACGAGATACTCTCTCTTGCCCCCTCTCTCTCACCCCCTTTCTCTCTTGCCCCCCTCTCCACCAATGAAGAGGTGGAGCTTTAATAGGAAGAGGCGGAACCTAAAGAGGAAGAGGTGATGTTTATAGATGAAGGGATGTTTTTCATACAGCAAGGGATGGGACAAATTTAGACGGTGATGGCACCTGATTTTATTCTTGCCTAGGGCAGCACAAAATCAAAATACACCACTGATGACAGCACATTGCTGCTGCTTGGAATCCATCATTTTCCTGCAATGAAAAAGAAGAAGAGTTACTCTGCCAATATGTGGCATTTGAATGACCTATGGAAGTTAAATGAGAACTATAGGCAAAACTTTTTTTGTCATTTTGGATAGAGCAAGGGAGGGTTATAACCCCTCTCAGATTTCTTTTCCCCCCATCTTTGCCCCATTGTGGAGATTTGCCTTCACTTCCTGTCCCATAGCCAAACAGGAAGTGCGAGAATATCCCTGCAAATTAAGGGAATTTCTTGGGGACCCCCAGGTCACCTGAACTATTGTCCCCATTAGATTTTCCCTCTATTACTTTTTGGGGAACAACCCAAAATTTGGGGTTTTCTTTTACTTTCAGTTTCAACGATAATGGTAAACAGGACAAATAGAGAGGGGGAATCTCCTTAACGGGGGGCACAGACAGCCATAAAAACTGATAGTGGTTGTAATCCCTCTCCAACCTATCCAAAACTAAAAAAAAAAAGTTTTGCCTTTACTTTAACCACTTCAGCCCCGGAAGGATTTCCCAGTTTAGGACCAGAGCACTTTTTGCGATTCTGCACTGCGTCGCTTTAACTGACAATTGCGCGGTCGTGCGGCGTTGTACCCAAACAAAATTGGCGTCCTTTTTTTTACCACAAATAGAGCTTTCTTTTGTTGGTATTTGATCACCGCTGCGTCATTTCTGATCGCCGCTATAAACAAAAAAAGAGCGACAATATTGCAAAAAAAACCCCAAATTTCTTACTTTTTGCTAAAATACAAATCCAAAAAAATATAAAAAACAATTTTTTTAATCGTTTTCGGCAGATTTATATTCTTCCTCATATTTTTGGTAAAAAAAAATCACAATCAGCGTTTATTGATTAGTTTGCGCAAAAGTTGCCGCGTTTAAGAATGACTATAGTCAGACAACAAGGTTAATGCAAAAAATAAATAAATAAATAAATAAAAAGGGGCAGACTCGATGGACTACTCAGTCTTTTTTTGCCGTCACTTTTCTATGTTTCTATGAGAATTAATTTATGAGGTTTTTATTTTTTTTATATTTTACTAGTAGTGGCGGCGTACTGCGATATTGTGGCGGACATGTCGGACCATTTTGTCACTTTTTTGGGACCATTGGCATTTATTGCTATGAAAATGCACTAATTACTGTGTAAACACCATTGGCAGTGAAGGGGTTAACCTGGAGGGGGCGCTCTAAGGGTTAACTGTGTTCCCTCAGTGTGTTCTAACTGTATAGGGGCTGGGCCGGGGGAGGGGAGTGATCATGTCTTCCATATACAGGGAGCCTGTGATCACAGCCCTTCCCCCCTCTGTCAGAACGGAGATCCGTGTTTACATACATGGACCTCCGTTCTCTCACTCCGGGGGGGCATCGGGGGTAGCCGGCAGAGATCGGGTCCGCCCTACCCGCTCCCTGCCCCCCCCCCTGCAACACAGTGAGCGCACCTCCGGCGGTGCATGCTCACAATACTCGTTCTCGCGGCCGCCATTTCGCAATAAAGAACCACTTTACCGGCGGGCGGGCGGCAAGTGGTTGATAAAAAAGCTTATGCCCACTTTTGCATTATTTCGGTACAGCCCTCGTATAATTATAACTATATCTGGGATCGATATTAGGGATTGATTGAGGGCCCATAGACGGTTATTTTTTTATATTGTCCACATCCTCCCTACAAGTAAAGCAGGGCAGCTATACTCCTTGCAGGATGTAAGCATGGTGTTTAATTGATATTATTCTTGGTACTGCAATTTATTTGGTGTTGGTGCCGCTTGGGTCATTGTGAGGAATTTGCTTTCTTCTGCAGCCACCAGAGAAAGCCCCTGGGCTGTCCAACTGGGATTGTTTTTATAGCATAGGATAGCTTTTACAATAAAACAAAAAAACTATTTCCCACACTTGTCAGAGTTGCAAATTCAGCAACTGAATGTAAAGCTCATCTCTGGAAGTTGTCATGTTCTACCACTCAGTAATCAGACTCTAGGAGGTTGTGTGGTTCTGGTTCATTTCTATTTTGGGAGATGAAATAGCCCCATTTCAACTTCTGTGTTTAATCACTTATAAATGAGTGGTAAACGATCTCCAAGATGTGGCAAGGCTTTCGTGAGGCTCAGACTAAAGCCAGAAAATCACGTACCTGGTGTTGGAGGGCAGCGGAAAGAGGGCTTCCCTTGCGGCTAAGCTCCAGACACCCCCGAAGGTGAAACAGGAGAACTAAGGCTCAAAGAACCATGTGTCGCCTGCTGGAGTTGCTCGCAGAGATGGTCTGATTGGAGTGTTGTCAGATGAGGTGTCCATGTACTAAGATGAGACACCAGGATAGTCAGGTGGCGCCCATAGGAAGTAGCAAGATTCAGGCAGAGCAGGAGTCAGGAGAGAAGTCAGTTCAAAGCCAGGGTCAGGTAACGGGTGTAGACAAGAGCAATCGTGGTCAGGAGCAGTGGCGGCACGTTCATTAGGGACACAGGGGCACCGCCTCCCTAATCTATGTGCCCAGCCCCTAATCTACATGCATGGGTTTTGTTTTTTTGAAGCACATGATTAGAGTCTGAGGCTCTAATTGGCTTCAAAAAAGGGTGGACTTGGGGCGCCCTGAGCCCACCCAGTTGTGTGACATTAGCGAATTAATATTCGCTAATGTCTTCCTGCTTCTCCTCCTGACCAATCAGGAAGTGGGTCCTGAGACCCGTTTGGCCAGAGAGTCTTAGGAATCCTGGCCAATTGGGTCTCAGGACCCACTTCATGTTTGGGAGGAGAAGCAACGCCTGTTCAGCAACGTCCCCGGCTCTTCCCTCAGCAAGTTGAAGCAAGGAGCAGCATCGGCCTCCTAAGGTAAGGCCACTAATCACCACCATCCATCTCCCGCGTGGGAGGGGGGGCACTGATCGCAGGTTTGTTTGCCGTCCTCCCAAAATATTGACCACTGGTCAGGAGGATAGCCAAAGTCATACACAGGAGAGCAGGATAAGATAGTCCGTTTAACAAGCCAATGTCAGATCAGGAGGCAGGCAGATGTCCGGGGCAAGGCGAGTCATAATTATCCATGGATGCAAGGTAAAACAGGGACAAATGCACTGAAGAGCCGAAGATCAACCAGCAATCTCAGAGAGGAACTGGCTCCCTTGTAAAGGCTGTTTGGTGCCAGTTTGGGCTGGCTACACATTTGTGCCAGTTTGAATAAATGTGCATTTGTGTGTGCTGGCGTGCATTCATTTAGCCATGTAAGATACTGGCAGGAATGCCAGGTCTTAGTGAGCATCTGCTGCAGATAGAGTCCTGACAAGGCCTCACATAGCTAATCATCATGCCATGTTGTTTCCTTGTTGAACTCGGATCACAAGATCTTTGGTAATAATACACTATTCTCTCAATCCATTTTCATCAAACCGCATTTGGTCCCAAGTAGGGATGACAATTGGGTTCTCCACCAATCATGGGTTTGTGGCAAAATACAAAAGTTGCATAAATGTGAAAAGTGTCCAAGCAAAGGTAATTCAAAAAGCTTAGCCGTAAGCCCTGTGGGTAAGGCAAAAATGTGTCAGAGGGAGGTGGCCTGGGAAGAACCTACGACTAAGTCCTCGGGGAGAGGCAAAATGCGTTAGTGGGTGTGGCCTGGGATGAGCCAGGCTGTAGCCGCATTATACCTTTCTATACCTGGGCAGTGTGAGGTGATGCAGCTTCAGCCTGGCTCTTCCCAGGTCACACCCTCTGACACATTTTGCCTTGTCCATAGGGCTTAACCATAGGCTTTTCCAAGGCTATACCCCACTGACACGTTTTGCCTTGCCTGCAGGGCGTAGTAATAGTCTCTTCCCTGCTCTTCCCAGGCCACACTCCTCCGACACGTTTTTTCTCGCCTACAGGGCTTAGTAATAGGCTCTTCCCAGGCCACACCCCTCTGACATGTTTTCCCTCACCCAGAGGGCTTAGTAACAGGCTCTTTCCAGCTGTTCCCAGGCCACACCCCTCTGACTCGTTTTGCCTTGCCCTCAGGGCTTAGTCATATGACTAAGCCCTGTGGGCGTGGTGAAATGTGTCAGTAGGGTGTGGCCTCGGAGGATCCAGGCCGAAGCCGCATTATATCTTTCTATACCTGGGCTGTGTTTCCGGTGTCTCGTGATGCAGCTTCATCCTGGCTCTTCCCAGGCTACACCCTTCGGACACATTTTGCCTCGCCCATAGGGCTTAGTCATAGGATCTTCCCAGCTCTTCCTAGACCACAACTCTCTTGCACGTTTTGCCTCACCCACAGGGCCTTGTAATAGGCTCTTCCTGGCTCTTCCCAGACCACACCCCTCTGACACGTTTTGCCTCACCAAGGAGGGCTTAGTCATAGGCTCTTCCTAGGCTATGCTCTTCTGAGACATTTTGCCTCACTCACAGTGCTTAGTCATAGGCTCTTCCCACCTCTTTCCAGGCCACACTCCTGTGACATTTTTGCCTTATCCACAGGGCTTAGGAATAGGCTCTTCCCGCCTCTGCCCAGGCCACACCCCTCTGACACTTTTGCCTTGCCCACAAGGCTTAGTAATAGGCTCTTTCTGAATCTTCCCAGGCCACACCCCTTGACATGCTTTGCCTCAGCCACAAGGCTTAGTAATAGGCTCTTCCCAGGCCACACCCCTCTGACATGTTTTGCCTCACCCAGAGGGCTTAGTAACAGGCTCTTTCCAGCTGTTCCCAGGCCACACCCCTCTGACTCGGTTTGCCTTGCCCACAGGGCTTAGTCATATGACTAAGCCTTGTGGGCGTGGTGAAATGTGTCAGTAGGGTGTGGCCTCGGAGGAGCCAGGCCAAAGCCGCATTATACCTTTCTATACCTGGGCTGTGTTTCCGGTGTCTGGTGATGCAGCTTCATCCTGGCTCTTCCCAGGCCACACCCCTCTGACATGTTTTGCCTTACCCATAAGGCTTAGTAAAAGGCTTAGTAATAGGCTCTTCCTGGCTCTTCCCAGGCAACACCCCTCTGACATGTTTTGCCTTGCCCACAGGTCATATGACTAAGCCCTGTGGGCAAGGTGAAATGTGTCAGTAGGACGTGGCCTGAAAGGAAGCAGGCTGAAGCCGCATTATACTCTTCACTGTGTTTCCAGTGTGTGGTGTATATTTCTAAGGGGGGACCCTGCCGAATAAGCTGTACGGGGCCCTATGATTTCTAATAGCAGCCTTCTGCATGCCTTGAAAAATGAAAACAACTATAGAGAGCCATGCAGTTCATTTTCTTTCATCCCATGACTAAGCCCTGTGGGTGAGATGAAACATGTCAGTGGGGTAAAGCCTGGGAGGAGCCAGGCCGGAGTAGTGGCATTATACCTTTCTGTACCTAGGGCTGTGTTTTTGGTGTTCACCATCTCACCGGTTGTTTCTAAAAGGGACCCTGCTGGGTAAAACTGTACGGGGCCCCTTGATTTCTAATGGTGAACTTGCCTAAAAAAAAAGGAAGACAAAAAACTGAGATCCATGAACTTTATTTTCTTGCATCATCCCATTTAATTATTGTAGCGCCTCCATAGTAGGTGCGTTTTCTAGCAGGGTTTGCTAGGTGAGGTAAAATTTAGTCAGGCCTGAGTGTAAGAGCAGGCCTGAATGTTTTGATCTGGGCTGGGAGGAGAGGCTCGGGGAGGATTGAGTGGACTTGACAGATGAGGACATCATAACCTCCCACTTCTTTATGGAAACCTGGGGAGGGTTTCTGGTCAGAGAGCTGGGAGATAGGTGGAGCCATCTGGAGTATTCTAGGGAGCCCTGACTAATGCCTAAGCAGGGTTAGCAGGGGGCAAGCCTCCTTAAATACTCGGAGTCAGCCCAATCTGGAGAGAATTGTTGGGTGGAAGTCTGGAGATGTAGCAGAGGTGCTGTGGAGGCCCCTACCCGGGAGGTCGCCCCAGTCTGGAGGTTTAGGTGTAGCCAGGAGTGGTGGTGATTCAAGGAGTCGCACAGGGAACAGGAGAACAGTGGAGGTGCTACACAGTGAGAGACTTTAAAGTGATCCACCGGTTTGGTAACAGTCCCTGGGAGCTGGAGGAGAAAGTGCTGGAGCAAGCTGGGATAGAAATAGTGTACAGTCTGTGAGAGCCTTGGGAGCCAGTTCAGGGAAAGGCGAGTCACTGAGGAAAAGCAGGTTGGTGGGACCTGGAAGAAGAATGGGCTGGGAGTTGTAGTCTATCAAAGGCCCGGATAGCACCCAAGTACTTTTTGCTACCCATTCAGGGGCCCGTGATTCCTGGCCTGTAATGGGTGTTCCGGGGGCTCTGCTGAGAGTAGGCCTCACCATGTGCTAGC
This sequence comes from Glandirana rugosa, assembly GCA_018402905.1. Taxonomy (NCBI): domain Eukaryota; kingdom Metazoa; phylum Chordata; class Amphibia; order Anura; family Ranidae; genus Glandirana; species Glandirana rugosa. The sequence continues at coordinate 507,358 of BLSH010535245.1, forward strand.
CGCGGTGAAGAGAAAGGAACAGAGAAGCTTGATGAATTTCCTTTCAAGCTGGAAACTAAGTGCAGCACTGGAGAGAAGTAATGGAGTGGTGAGTTACTAAGTCCAGCGCTGGAGAGAAGTAATGGAGTGATGAGTTACTAAGTCCAGTGCAGGAGAGAAGTAATGGAGTGATGATTTACTAAGTCCAGTGCTGGAGAGAAGTAATGGAGTGATGAGTTACTAAGTCCAGCGCTGGAGAGAAGTAATGGAGTGATGAGTTACTAAGTCCAGTGCTGGAGAGAAGTAATGGAGTGATGAGTTACTAAGTCCAGCGCTGGAGAGAAGTAATGGAGTGATGAGTTACTAAGTCCAGCGCTGGATAGAAGTAATGGAGTGATGAGTTACTAAGTCCAGTGCAGGAGAGAAGTAATGGAGTGATGAGTTACTAAGTTCAGTGCTGGAGAGAAGTAATGGAGTGATGAGTTACTAAGTCCAGTGCAGGAGAGAAGTAATGGAGTGATGAGTTACTAAGTTCAGTGCTGGAGAGAAGTAATGGAGTGATGATTTACTAAGTTCAGTGCTGGAGAGAAGTAATGGAGTGATGATTTACTAAGTCCAGTGCTGGAGAGAAGTAATGCAGCGATGATTTACTAAGTTCAGTGCTGGAGAGAAGTAATGGAGTGATGAGTTACTAAGTCCAGTGCTGGAGAGAAGTAATGGAGTGATGAGTTACTAAGTTCAGTGCTGGAGGGAAGTAATGGAGTGATGATTTACTAAGTTCAGTGCTGGAGAGAAGTAATGAGTGATGAGTTACTAAGTTCAGTGCTGGAGAGAAGTAATGGAGTGATGAGTTACTAAGTCCAGTGCAGGAGAGAAGTAATGGAGTGATGAGTTACTAAGTTCAGTGCAGGAGAGAAGTAATGGAGTGATGAGTTACTAAGTTCAGTGCTGGAGAGAAGTAATGGAGTGATGAGTTACTAAGTTCAGTGCTGGAGAGAAGTAATGGAGTGATGATTTACTAAGTGCAGTGCTGGAGAGAAGCAATGGAGTGATGATTTACTAAGTCCAGTGCTGGAGAGAAGTAATGGAGTGATGAGTTACTAAGTGCAGTGCAGGAGAGAAGTAATGGAGTGATGAGTTACTAAGTTCAGTGCTGGAGAGAAGTAATGGAGTGATGATTTACTAAGTTCAGTGCTGGAGAGAAGTAATGGAGTGATGAGTTACTAAGTCCAGTGCTGGAGAGAAGTAATGGAGTGATGATTTACTAAGTCCAGTGCTGGAGAGAAGTAATGCAGCGATGATTTACTAAGTTCAGTGCTGGAGAGAAGTAATGGAGTGATGAGTTACTAAGTTCAGTGCTGGAGGGAAGTAATGGAGTGATGAGTTACTAAGTCCAGTGCTGGAGAGAAGTAATGGAGTGATGATTTACTAAGTGCAGTGCTGGAGAGAAGTAATGGAGTGATGAATTACTAAGTCCAGTGCAGGAGAGAAGTAATGGAGTGATGAGTTACTAAGTTCAGTGCTGGAGAGAAGTAATGGAGTGATGATTTACTAAGTTCAGTGCTGGAGAGAAGTAATGGAGTGATGAGTTACTAAGTTCAGTGCTGGAGAGAAGTAATGGAGTGATGAGTTACTAAGTTCAGTGCTGGAGAGAAGTAATGGAGTGATGAATTACTAAGTTCAGTGCTGGATGGTGGGATTGAGGGCAGCTACAAGGTGAACCACAACTACCAGCCACTCTCAAGGGGCTCCCATGGCTACATTATTATTCCTAATTTAAAAATATATTTTTTTTGCACCCCCCACCTTCTTTTTCATGCCCAGTCCGGTTTTATAAATGGCGGTGAAGTCAAACCTGCCATGGTTTTTTTTCGGAGCGTTGAATTGGGCAGAAGTTCCGTGAGCCCCGTAGAGTTCGGCTGCCAGGCTGTGATGAGTTTTTTGCTCGGCTCGCTGTATCATTGACGTGTTTTATATTTGCTATCCCCTCTCTGAACCTCCGCGAGGCTCGGAGGAGAATATCGGGTGCCATGTTTATGTAAAAAACCACACACGGCCTGACACCGGGGGGGAGTCCTCTTCCTGGAATGCAGGCGGTGACGTCACCCACGGCTCATTGAAAACCCCAAATCTTCCCTTTTTTCCTAGAAGGCTGAGATTTGCCCACCGACCGGCGGCTCCGACGTGCACAGAAATTGTAGCCGCATACAAATTTTTTTTTTTATATTGTTAATTATTCATCGGTCGGATGGCAGACGCGGATTTGTTATCTTTGGATCGCCGCATTAGATAACGCGAGGAGCGCGAGGAAAAGCGAAGCTTAGAAACAGAGATGGTAACGCGGCGCCATTAACCACTTCACCTCTGGAAAGTTTTACCCCCCCCACCCACCCACCTAATGACCTGGGCATTTTTTTGCCATTCGGCACTGCGCTATTTTAACTGGCGATTGAGCAGTCGTGCAGCGCTGTACCCAAAATTTATATAATTTTTTTTAACTTAAATACAGCTTTCGTTTGCTGGTATTTGATCACCACTGCGTTTTATTTTTAATTTTTTTTATTATATATATATGAAAAAAAAAATTTTTGATTTTTTTTTCTATTTTCTGCTAGTATATAAAAGAAAATCCCAATAAATATTTTTTTTTCTATTTTTTGCTAGTATATAAAAGAAAATCCCAATAAATATTTTTTTTTCTATTTTCTTCTAGTATATAAAAGAAAATCCCAATAAATATTTTTTTTCTATTTTCTGCTAGTATATAAAAGAAAATCCCAATAAATATTTTTTTTTCTATTTTCTGCTAGTATATAAAAGAAAATCCCAATAAATATTTTTTTTTTCTATTTTCTTCTAGTATATAAAAGAAAATCGCAATAAATATATTTTTTTCTATTTTCTTCTAGTATATAAAAGAAAATCCCAATAAATATTTTTTTTTCTATTTTCTGCTAGTATATAAAAGAAAATCTCAATAAATATGTTTTTTCTATTTTCTTCTAGTATATAAAAGAAAATCCCAATAAATAATTTTCTTTTTCTATTTTCTGCTAGTATATAAAAGAAAATCGCAATAAATATATATTTTTTTCTATTTTCTTCTAGTATATAAAAGAAAATCCCAATAAATATTTTTTTTCTATTTTTTTCTATTATATAAAAGAAAATCCCAATAAATATTTTTTTTTCTATTTTTTTCTAGTATATAAAAGAAAATCCCAATAAATATTTTTTTTTCTATTTTCTTCTAGTATATAAAAGAAAATTCCAATAAATATTTTTTTTTATTTCCTTCTAGTATATAAAAGAAAATCCCAATAAATATTTTTTTTCTATTTTCTGCTAGTATATAAAAGAAAATCCCAATAAATATTTTTTTTCTATTTTCTTCTAGTATATAAAAGAAAATCCCAATAAATATTTTTTTTTTCTATTTTCTTCTAGTATATAAAAGAAAATCCCAATAAATATTTTTTTTTCTATTTTCTTCTAGTATATAAAAGAAAATCCCAATAAATATATTTTTTTCTATTTTCTTCTAGTATATAAAAGAAAATCGCAATAAATATTTTTTTTCTATTTTCTTCTATTATATAAAAGAAAATCGCAATAAATATTTTTTTTTCTATTTTCTTCTAGTATATAAAACAAAATCCCAATAAATATTTTTTTTTCTATTTTCTTCTAGTATATAAAAGAAAAACCCAATAAATATTTTTTTTCTATTTTCTGCTAGTATATAAAAGAAAATCCCAATAAATCATTTTTTTTTCTATTTTCTTCTAGTATATAAAAGAAAATCCCAATACATATTTTTTTTTCTATTTTCTTCTAGTATATAAAAGAAAATCCCAATAAATATATATTTTTTCTATTTTCTGCTACTATATAAAACATATCCTATCGAAAAAATATTTAAAAGATGCAATTTTATTATTATATAAACAAACAAAAAGGAACATTTTGAAAAAATAAATTATACTTTTATTTTTTTTCTATTATATTAAATACAGCTTTCGTTTGGTGGTATTTGATCACCACTGCGCTTTATTTTGAATTTTTTTATTATATATATAAAAAAAAACGAAAATTTTGATTTTATTTTTCTATTTTCTGCTAGTATATAAAAGAAAATCCCAATAAATATTTTTTTTTCTATTTTCTGCTAGTATATAAAAGAAAATCCCAATAAATATTTTTTTTTCTATTTTCTTCTAGTATATAAAAGAAAATCCCAATAAATATTTTTTTTCTATTTTCTGCTAGTATATAAAAGAAAATCCCAATAAATATTTTTTTTTCTATTTTCTTCTAGTATATAAAAGAAAATCCCAATAAATATTTTTTTTTCTATTTTCTGCTAGTATATAAAAGAAAATCCCAATAAATATTTTTTTTCTATTTTCTGCTAGTATATAAAAGAAAATTCCAATAAATATTTTTTTTCTATTTTCTTCTAGTATATAAAAGAAAATCCCAATAAATATTTTTTTTCTATTTTCTGCTAGTATATAAAAGAAAATCCCAATAAATATTTTTTTTTCTATTTTCTGCTAGTATATAAAACAAAATCCCAATAAATATTTTTTTTTCTATTTTCTTCTAGTATATAAAAGAAAATCCCAATAAATATATTTTTTTATTTTCTGCTACTATGTAAAACATATCCTATTGAAAAAAATATTTCAAAGATGCAATTTTATTATTATATAAACAAACAAAAAGGAACATTTTGAACAAATAAATTATACTTTTATTTTTTTTTTCTATTATATTAAATACAGCTTTCGTTTGGTGGTATTTGATCACCACTGCGTTTTATTTTTAATTTTTTTATTATATATATAAAAAAAACTAAAATTTTGAATTTTTTTTTCTATTTTCTTCTAGTATATAAAAGAAAATCCCAATAAATATTTTTTTTCTATTTTCTTCTAGTATATAAAAGAAAATCCCAATAAATATTTTTTTTTCTATTTTCTGCTAGTATATAAAAGAAAATCCCAATAAATATTTTTTTTTTCTATTTTCTTCTAGTATATAAAAGAAAATCCCAATAAATATTTTTTTTTCTATTTTCTTCTAGTATATAAAAGAAAATCCCAATAAATAATTTTTTTCTATTTTCTTCTAGTATATAAAAGAAAATCCCAATAAATATATATTTTTTTTATTTTCTGCTGGTATATAAAACATATCCTATCGAAAAAATATTTAAAAGATGCAATTTTATTATTATATAAACAAACAAAAAGGAACATTTTGAAAAAATAAATTATACTTTTTTTTTGCTATTATATAAAACATACCCTATCAAAAAAAAATTAAAAAATGCAATTTTATTATTATATAAACAAAAAAAATTAAAAAAAAACGAATTTCTTCATATATTTTGGCCAAAATGTATTCTGCTACATGTCTTTGATAAAAAAGAAAATCCCAAGTATTTTTTTTCTGCTAGTATATAAAACATATCCAATAAAAAAAATAAAAAAAATTCTATTGTATTATTATATAAACAAAAAACCCCTAAAATTTTGAAAAAATAAATTATACTTTTATTTTTTTTCTATTATATAAAATAAATCCAATCAAAAAAATTATTAAAAAAATCGAATTTCTTCATATATTTTGGCCAAAATGTATTCTGCTACATGTCTTTGATAAAAAGAAAATCCCAAATATTTATTTTTTTTCTGCTAGTATATAAAACATATCCAATAAAAAAAAATGCAATTTTATTATTATACAAACAAAAAAACCCAAAAATTTTGAAAAAATAAATGATGCTTTTATATTTTTTGCTTTTATATAAAACATATACAATAAAAAAAATTAAAAATGCAATTTTATTATGATATTAACAAAAAAAATGTTGAAAAAATAAATTATACTTTTATTTTTTTGCTATTATATAAAACATATCCTATAAAAAAAAAATAAAAAATGCAATTTTATTATTTTATAAACAAAAAAAACCAAAAATTTTGAAAAAATAAATGATGCTTTTATTTTTTGCTATTATATAAAACATATCCTATAATTTTTTTTAAAAAAAATGCAATTTTATTATTATATAAACAAAAAAAAAAGAAGATTTTGAAAAAATAAATGATACTTTTATTTTTTTGCTATTATATAAAACATACCCAATCAAAAAAATATTTTAAAAATGCAATTTTATTATTATATAAACAAAAAAAATGAAAATTTTGAAAAAATAAATGATACTTTTATTTTTTTTGCTAATGTATAAAACATATCCTATAAAAAAATTAAAAAATGCAATTTTATTATTATATAAACAATAAAACCCGTAAATTTTGAAAAATAAATGATACTTTTATTTTTTTGCTATTATATAAAACATAGCCTATCAAAAAAATAAAAAAATGCAATTTTATTATTATATAAACAAATAAAATGAACATTTTTAAAAAATAAATGATACTTTTATTTTTTTGCTATTATATAAAACATATCCAATCAAAAAAATATTTTAAAAAATCTAATTTCTTCATACATTTTGGCCAAAATTCATTATGCTACATGTCTTTGATAAAAAAGAAAATCCCAATAAATATTTTTTTCATTTTCTCCTAGTATATAAAACATATCTAATCAAAAAATATTTTAAAATACTCTTTTATTATTATATAAACAAAAAAAAACCCAAAAATTTTGAAAAAAATAAATTATACTTTTATTTTTTTACTATTATATAAAACATATACAATAAAAAAATTAAAAATGCAATTTTATTATTATATAAACAAAAAAAATGAAAATTTTGAAAAAATAAATTATACTTTTATTTTTTTACTATTATATAAAACATATCCAATCAAAAAATTATTTAAAAAAAATCAAATTTCTTCATACATTTTGGCCAAAATTCATTATGCTACTTGTCTTTGATAAAAAGAAAATCCCAATAAATATTTTTTTCATTTTCTGCTAGTATATAAAACATATCCAATCAAAAAAATATTTAAAAATGCAATTTTATTATTATATAAACAAAAGAAAACAAAAATTTTGAGAAAATAAATTATACTTTATTTTTTTGCTATTATATAAAACATAGCCTATCAAAAAAAAAAAATATTTAAAAAATCGAATTTCTTCATCCATTTTCGCCAAAATTATTCTGCTACATGTCCTTAGTCTGCTTGTCTTCAGCAAACTGTTTGCAGGCTTTCTTGTGCATCATCTTTAGAAGAGGCTTCCTTCTGGGATGACAGCCATGCAGACCAATTTGATGCAGTGTGCGGTGTATGGTCTGAGCACTGACAGGCTGACCCCCCACCCCTTCAACCTCTGCAGCAATGCTGGCAGCACTCATACGTCTATTTCCCAAAGACAACCTCTGGATATGACGCTGAGCACGGCACTCAACTTCTTTGGTCAACCATGGGGAGGCGCTGTTCTGAGGGGAACCTCTCCTGTTACACTGCTGTATGGTCTTGGCCACCGTGCTGCAGCTCAGTTTCGGGGTCTTGGCAATCTTCTTATAGCCTAGGCCATCTTTATGTAGAGCAACAATTCTTTTTTTCTGATCCTCAGAGAGTTCTTTACCATGAGGCGCCATGTTGAACTTCCAGTGACCAGTATGAGAGAGCGAGAGCGATAACACCAAATTTAACACACCTGCTCCCCATTCACACCTGAGACCTTGTAACACTAACGAGTCACATGACACCGGGGACACGGGCACAATTTCCATACTTTTGGCTCTTTATGCCACCAGAATAAAAAATCAACTTGAAGTGCCGACTTTTAGGAACCGCAACCATTTTTATACACAGTCCCCCCATTTTCTGGGGCTCAAATGTAATTGGACGAATGAATAGAATCGTAAATAAAATGTTCATTTTTAATATTTAGTTGAGAATCCTTTATGGCTGCCTGAAGTCTGGAACCCATGGGCATTACCAAAGACTGGGTTTCCTCCTTTGTGATGCTTTGCCCGGCTCTCCCTGCAGCCGTCTTCAGTTGTTCCTTGTGGCTCTTTCTGCCTTTAGTTTCGCCTTCAGCAAGTGAAATGCTCAATTGGGTTGAGCTCAGGGGATTGACTCGGTCATTACAGAATATTCCACTTCTTTTCCTTCAAAATCTCCTGGGTTGCTTTTGCCGTGTGTTTTGGATCGTTGTCCCTCTGAACTGTGAGGCGTCCTCCAATTAACTTTGCTGCATTTGGCTGAATCTGGGCTGAGGGTAGATCTTCTGCCACATCATCAATAAACACCAATGACCCAGTGCTACTGGAAGCCATGCATACCCATGCCATCACACCGCAAGCTCCACCATGTGACCACAGGTGACGTCGTGTGCTTAGGATCATGAGCTGTTCCAAGCCTTCTCCACACTTTTTTCTTCCCGTCATTCTGGTAGGTTAATCGTAGTTTCATCCGTCCAACGAATGCTTTTCCAGAACTTCTAGATTTTTTTGGCAAGGTCTAATCTGGCTTTTCTATTCTTCAGGCTTATGAATGGTTTGCACCTTGTGGTGCACCCTCTGTATTTGCTCTCGTGAAGTCTTCTATTGATTGAAGACTTTGACAATGATACGCCCACCTCCTAGAACAGGGGTCTCCAAACTATGGCCCTCCAGTTGTTCAGGAACTACAATTCCCATCAAGCCTAGCAATGTCTGTGAATGTCAGAGTTTTACAATGCCTCATGGGATGTGTAGTTCCACAACAGGGCCGTAGCTTGGAGATCCCTGTCCTGTAGAATGTCCTTCACTTTTCTAGATGTTGTGAATGGGTTTTTATTTACCACAGAGAGGACCCTGCGATCATCCACCATGGAAGTCCAGGCCTTTTTATGTTGCGTTCTTCTTTCCTTAGAATGTACCAAACTGTTGGTTTGGCCACTCCTAATGTTGCTGCTATCTCTCTGATGGATTTGTTTCCTTTTTGAAGCCTTACTGTTTCACTTGCATGGGCAGCTCCTTGTAACGCATGATGTAGGTTCACATAAATAGATTCCAAATGCAGATACCACACTTAGAATCAACTCCAGACCTTGTACCTGATGAAGAAATAATGAAGGAGTAGCCCACACCTTGCCATGAAACAGCTTTTGATTCAATTGTCCGATTACTTTTGGTCCCTTGAGTGTCCTTCCCTTGTCTGGATGTTGTGAATAGGTTTTTCTTTACCACAGAGAGGATCCTGTGATCATCCATCATGGAAGTCCAGGCCTTTTTATGTTGCGTTCTTCTTTCCTCTGAATGCACCAAACTGTTTGTTTGGCCACTCCTAATGTTGCTGCTATCTCTCTGATGCATTTGGTTAGTTTTTGAAGCCTCACTGTTTCACTTGCATGGGCAGCTCCTTGGAACGCATGATGTAGGTTCACAGAAATAGATTCCGAATGCCGATACCACACTTAGAATCAACTCCACACCTTTTACCTGATGAAGAAATAATGAAGGAGTAGCCCACACCTGGCCATGAAACAGCTTTTGATTCAATTGTCCGATTACTTTTGGTCCCTTGAGAGTGTCCTTCACTTGTCTGGATGTTGTGAATGGGTTTTTCTTTACCATAGAGTGGATCCTGTGATCATCCAGCATGGAAGTCCAGGCCTTTTTATGTTGCGTTCTTCTTTCCTCTGAATGCACCAAACTGTTTGTTTGGCCACTCCTAATGTTGCTGCTATCTCTCTGATGCATTTGTTTCCTTTTTGAAGCCTTACTGCTTCACTTGCATGGGCAGCTCCTTGTAACGCATGATGTAGGTTCACAGAAATAGATTCCAAATGCAGATACCACACTTAGAATCAACTCCAGACCTTGTACCTGATGAAGAAATAATGAAGGAGTGGCCCACACCTGGCCATGAAACAGCTTTTGATTCAATTGTCCGATTACTTTTGGTCCCTTGAGAGTGTCTTTCACTTGTCTGGATGTTGTGAATGGGTTTTTCTTTACCATAGAGAGGATCCTGTGATCATCCATCATGGAAGTCCAGGCCTTTTTATGTTGCGTTCTTCTTTACTCTGAATACACCAAACTGTTTGTTTGGCCACTCCTAATGTTGCTGCTATCTCTGATGGATTTGTTTAGTTTTTGAAGCCTCACTGTTTCACTTGCATGGGCAGCTCCTTGGAACGCATGATGTAGGTTCACAGCAATAGATTCCACATGCTGATACCACACTTAGAATCTACTCCACACCTTGTACCTGATGAAGAAATAATGAAGGAGTAGCCCACACCTGGCCATGAAACAGCTTTTGATTCAATTGTCCAATTACTTTTGATCCCTTGAAAAAGGGGAGGTGGCTGTTCTTAAGAGCTTCCTAAACCCTTCCTCCGATTTGGATGTACATGCCCTCAGATTAAACCCGAGAGTGTGCACTTTCAGCCCATATCCATTATATAGCTATGTTTTGGTAAATACCTGAAAAAAAAACAAAAATGGTGCCAGTGCCCAAATATATATGGACCTAACTTTATACACCATAGTTAGTGGTCTCTATAACTTCCCCACAGACTAAATAATGCAACGGTACCCCCGTAGAGTGTTGTGGTCCACCTGTCACCCTGCCCAACCGGTCACGCTTTTCTCAGACATCCAGAGTCAGGAAACTGGTCCATGCACTTTGTTTTGTTTTATTTGAGGGGATTAAATTTGGATAGGGATTGGGAAATATGGGATGCCCAAGAGATTGAAAAACTTTAGTTGGGACAAACTATGTACACTCTCTGGGCATACACTCCTCCAGCACCTTCCTTCCTCCTGCACATAATTTCACTTACGGGAGCAGCTAGCACAAAGGGTTAGGCCTGGCCCTGTCTCAGTCAGGCCTTAGCAACTGCCTTTTGCAGGCAGGGGCCGCGGGCCCCTATGGTGTAGCAATAGACAGTTCTGGTGCTAGCTGTCCTAATGATGGGCTACAGATCCCAGCTAGTCCTCTTCTCCTGGCTTGCCCAACTCCACTGCCCATGACATTGCAATCCTCACTGCTGGCTCTGCACCCATCTCTGACCTCCCAGTCCTCTCAGGTGTGCCTCTCCAGTCCTACTGACTGCACAGGTCACTTACCAGCTGTCACGTACCTGGTGACGGAGTCTGGCTTATGCAGGGGGTACCTCTCTTGTGGCCCCGATTTGTGAGACCCTGGTAGTCCTGACAAGGAACTCAGGTGCAGGGGGGGGGGGGCATGAGGGCTGGACAGTCACTGGTGCAAGGTAGATGTCCGCTGGAGCTCGTGCAGGCAGAAGGGTCGTGAGGCAGTCCGGGTCGGTAACTGGCGGGCGGTGCAGTACAAGGGTTCAGGCAGACGGATGGTCGGGTGCAGGCTGGGTCGGCAACATTCAGGCAGCAAGGTACAAGGGAGCAGGCAGAAGAGTGGTCGTGGAAGCCGGGGTCGGTGCAGGCAGAGTTCAGAGCAGGGTCAAAGCAGGCTGGGTCACAGGAACAGGTATCAGATAGTCAGGAAGCAAGGAAGTCACACTAAACGCTGTAGAACGGACAGCACTTGCTTACAGGAAGCACACTGTTTAAATAGAGCTGCCCGACACCGCCTCCTCCGGGAGCTCGAGGAAACAACAACAAAATGCAAACACGTCCTCAGCACAATCTTTTTCTAACACCAGCCCTCCTGGCTGCGACCGGTGGTTCCCTCCTGGAGCGATAGCTCCTGTTGTCCTCGCTTGCTTCTCCTGTGCCTCCTGTCCGGAGCCTTCATGGGTTCTTGAAGGGCTCCTTCCTGCACCTGACTGACTGGGGAGCTCCCTCAAAGGCCTTGCATTCCATCTCCAGTTCTTCCACCCAAACTACTCGCTGACCCTGGGTATTTTAGGAGGTCTGCCCCCTGCCAATCCAGGTTGGGGATTGGTCAGGGCTCCCCAAACTGCCCCAGGCAGCTCCACCTCTCTTCCCCTCCCCTTCTTCTAGCACCTTCTAGAAGCAAAGGGGAGGTAAGCAGGAAGTGAGTCATCAGCTGCTACCTTGAGCCACTCCCAGCCCAGAATCAAATCAAACAGGCCAGCAGTCGGCTAGGCCTGCCTAAATTTTCCTACGCTACCTACAAAACTTTCCCTCCTTTATTCGCAGAATCTCAGGCTCGGTTAGGAGCAAACCTTCGTTTCTGAAACGCTCAAACGATATCACAGGAGGGGTCCCATCCAGCTCCCACTCCGCGCCTTTCTTTGCACCAGATGTGGAACGCTGCATCTAAAATCTACAACTGGAGAGCGTTGCTTCTCAATTATGCAGAGAAAAAAAGAAATAGCTGCAATGTCCTTTCACAAACTGCAATAAAGAGACGTGCCAAAGTATCATGGAAGAAAATCAATGTCCCCTCTGACTGAAATGCAACCTCAGCACATTAAGAGACGATATTAAATTGCAGAGATGGATATACGGATCTGCAAAGCTGCATAATATCCTTTGGTGCCCAATCATACCGCGGTGCCCGCTGGGAGAATCCCAGAAACCTAAGGAGGCAACCGTATGACCATCCTTCCATTAACACCGAGAGCGCTGCCGCCATACACCACAAATACACCGCACTGACTATTCACTATAAAGTCTGTCATTATGTCACCAGATCCCACCCCTATACACCCCCATACACACCTATACACACCTATACACCCCCATACACCCCCATACACACCTATACACCCCCATACACACCTATACACACCTATACACCCCCATACACCCCCATACACACCTATACACCCCCATACACACCTTTACACCCCTATACACCCCTATACACCCCCATACACACCTATACACCCCCATACACACCTTTACACCCCTATACACCCCTATACACCCCCATACACACCTATACACCCCCATACACCCCCATACACACCTATACACCC
>BLSH010535245.1:520595-531740 GCA_018402905.1 Glandirana rugosa
ATCCACACACATATACATACATATCCCAACAAATATCCATATATATCCATACACCTCCATACACACCTATACACCCCTATACATACCTATACACCCCTATACATAGCTATACACCCCCATACACACCTATACACCCCTATACATGCCTATAAACCCATATGCATACCTTTACACCTCTGTACATACCTATACATACCTATACATCCCCCTATACATACCCCTATACACACTCCTATACACCCCCCATACATCCCTATACGTACATATACACACACCTATATATACCTATAAACAACCCTATACATACATATACACACACCTATATATACCTATAAACAACCCTATACACCCCTATGCATACCTATACACACCTATATGTACCTATACAACCCCTATACACCCCTATACATACATATACACCCCTATACATACATGCACACCCCTATACATACCTATACACCCCTATACACACCTATAAATACCTATACGACCCTATACATACCCATACATGCCTATACATCTATATACACCTATACATACCTATACACCACTATACACCCCTAGACATACCTATAAACACCTATACACCCCCATATACACCCAAACATACCTATACACATCTATAGATACCTATACACACCCCTATACATACCCCTATACATACTTATGCACACCTATATATACCTATACACACCCCTATATACCCTTGTACATCCCTATACACCCATATACATACCTATACGACCCTATACATACCTATACACCCATATACATACCTATATATACCTATACACACCCCTATATACCCTTGTACATCCCTATACACCCATATACATACCTATACACCCCTATACATACCTATACACCCATATACATACCTATATATACCTATACACACCCCTAAACATACCCCTATACACACCCCTATACATACCTATACACCCATATACACACCTATATATACATATACAAACCCCTATACATCCCTAGGCATACCTATACACCCCTATACATACCTATACACCCCTATATGTACCTATACACCCCTATAAATACCCATACACACCTATACACACACCTATTCATGCCTATACACCCCTATACACACACCTATACACCTATTCGTACCTATACATCCCATATATACCTATAAACACCTATACACCCCTAAACATACCTATACACGCCTATACATATCTATACACCCCTATATATACCTGTACACCCCTATACACCCCTATGCATACCCATACACACCTATACATACCTATGAACCCCTATACATACCTTCATACCGATACACACACACACATACAAGCCTATACCCCCCTATACATACCTATACACACCTAATACATATATATACATACCTACACACCCCTATACATACCTATACAACCCTATACATACCTATACACACATATACATACCTACACACCGCTTTACACATCTATACACCCCTATACATACCTATACAAATCTATATATACCTATACACACGCCTATACACCTCTATACACCCCTATACATATCTATACATCCCATATACACCCCTATACATACCTATACACCCTATGTATATCTATACACACACCTACTAACCCCATATACACCCCTATACATACCTATACAACGCTATATATGGCTATACACCCCTATACATACCTATAAACCCCTATACATACCTATACACCGCTATACATACTTTTTACACCCCTACACACACCTATTCACCCCCGTACATACCTATACACACCTATGCAAACCTAAACACCCCTATACACCACTTTACATACCTATACAACCCTATACACATACCTATACACAGCTATACATACCTATACACCCCTATACACACCTATACCCCCGTATACATACCTACATACCCCTATACATACCTATACACACCTATACACCCCTAAATATACCTGAACACCCCTATACACACCTATACACCCCTAAATATACCTGAACACCCCTATACACCACTATACACCCCTATATATACCTATACACCCCTATACATACCTACACCTCCTTATACATGCCTTTACACCCATATACACATTTATACACCCCTATACATAACTATACACATCTATATATACCTATACACACCCATATACGACCCCTATACACACCCCTATACATACCTATACACACACCTATATATACCTATACAAACCCCTATACACCCCTATACATACCTATACACCCCTATACGTACATATACACCCCTATACATACCTATACTCCCATATACACCCCTATACACCCCTATGCACACACCTATACACCCCATATACATACCTATACATCCCTATACATACCTATACAAACCTATGCATGCCTATACACCCCTCTGCACCCCTATACATACCTATACACTCCTATATATACCTATACACCCCTAAACATACCTATACACACCTATACATATCTATACACCCCTAATCATACCTGTACACCCCTATACACACCAATACACCCCCTATACATACCCATACACACCTATGCATACCTATGAACCCCTATACATACCTACATACCTATACACACACACACACCTATACACCCCCATACACCCCTAAACATACCTATACATACCTATACACACCTAATACATACCTATAAACCCTTATGCATACCTATACACCCCTATAGATCCCTATACACCCCGATAGACACATTTAGACACCTATACACCCCTAAACATACCAATACACACCTATACATACCTACACCCCTTTACATACCTATACAACCCTATACACATACTTATACATAGCTATACACACCTATACACCCCCATACACCCCTATACACCACTATACACCCTATATATACCTATACACCCCTATGCATACCCATACCTATCTATACCCCCCTATACATGCCTATACACCCCTATACACATCTATACACCCCTATACATGCCTATACACCCCTATGTATATCTATACACACACCTATACACACCTGCACACCCCATTTACACCCCGATCCATACCTATACACCGCTATATATAGCTATAAACCCCATATACATACCTTTACACCCCTATACACACCTATTCACCCCTATACATACCTATACACACACACACACACACACACACCTATACACCACTATACACCCTTATACCTACCCATACACCCCTATATGTAGGTATACACCCCTATACATACCTATACACACAACTATACACCACTATACACCCTCATACATACATATACACCCCTATACATACCTATACACCCCTATACACACACACCTATACACCCCTATAAATATCTATACCCATCTATACATACCTATACACCTCTATACACCCTTATACATGCCTATACAAAACTATGCACAACTATACACCCCTATATACCCTTATACATACCTATACACCCCTATACAAAACTATGCACAACTATACATACCTATACCCACCTATGCACCCCTATATACTCCTATACACAACTATGCACCCATATAAACACCTATACATACCTATACCCACCTATATACCCCTATACACAACTATGCACCCCTATACATACCTATCATCCCTATAAACACATATACACCCCTATACCCACCTATGCACAGCTACCTGTATACCTCTGAACCACAGTAATTTGTATCATTCCTGCTGCCTATTGATTTGGCAATAACTTTATTAATACTTATAGCACATTTTTTTTCCCATGAATAGAGCTTTCTTTTGGTGGTATTTGATCTAACAACAAACAAAACAAAAAAAGACCGACAACTTTGAAAAAGAAAAAAAACACAATATTTTTTACTTTCTACTATACAACATTCCCAATACAATAATGTAAAAAATCAAATTGCTTCTCTCGCCGTAGAGACCACTTTTACCTAAAAGCGGACCGCCCACCGTTAAAAAAAGATACCGGGGTTATGGCAGCTATCGGCTTCCATAACAGCGGTATTCAGCATAGAACAGCAGACCTATAACGATGGCGGGTGGTTTGTATGTGGTTAAGACGGCACCCATTCAAATTAAAGACTTATGTGTTGAAAGACGCAACTGTGTGATCCGGGGGGCTTATAAAGGGCCTTCACAATGAGCGTAAAGTCAGTAGGAAGGGCCCCCGGGCAGGGAGGGTAGGGCCCTGGGACCGATGGAAAGGGGACCTTTCTTGCTCCAAGAGCCCTGAAGGTTCTAGCTAGGCTTCTGGTCGGGGGCTATAGAAAAGAGTAACGGCGCTTTCCAAACACACACAAGGGGCGGTTTCCAGAATTTCAGAGCACACGGCGGGGTGAAAATCTCCTGGAATCGGCTCAAGGCTGGCGATGTAAATACAGATAAGGCATACGGGGAAAATGCGCAAAAAGTCCACATGAGAATGTAACTGAACGGGCGATGAAGCTGCTTGTGTTTAAGCTTTGTGCTGTGCAAATGTTCTCCAAATGTTGCAATATTTTATCCCAAACTATTCAGCAACCATTACCCTGCAGAGAGGATGGCCGTTCATCTTACGCGC
The DNA here is from genome assembly GCA_018402905.1 of Glandirana rugosa. NCBI lineage: Eukaryota > Metazoa > Chordata > Amphibia > Anura > Ranidae > Glandirana > Glandirana rugosa. Next base: position 525,102 of record BLSH010535245.1, read on the forward strand.
TCTCCCCCCCCCGAGATTTCGCGAAGTACGTAGAGGACTTTTATTAACAGAATACAGAAAATGGAAAGTGAAAAAAAGGCAAATGGTCAGAATGAAATGTAAGGGAAGGAGATATGGAAATGCTGTTATATCCATTATTATATTTTGGTTGGGCTAATGACCGCCAAGAATGAGATTCGGAAGTCGTTATTTCGGAGGGAAACGTGCTTCTTTAATAGATGGTGTGAGCGTGCCGTACATGGATCCTAGATCGTAAGTGAGGGATGGGGACCGCATTCTACCCACATCATTACTTTCTTTTTCTGTTTTATACCAATACCAACGACGGGTAACTATTCCTTCCATTGACGCCAACAATGGGGCATAATTAATCCCACTGATATAATTGATGGAACACTATTCATACCCACTAGTACCAATGATGGGGCACTATTCCTCCCACTGATACCCATTATTGGGCACTGTTCCTCCCACTGATACCAATGATGGGGCACTATTCCTCCCACTGACACCAACGATGGGGCACTATTCCTCCCACTGACACCAATGATGGGGCACTATTCCCCCCAATGACACCAATGATGGGGCACTATTCCTCCCACTGATACCAACGATGGGGCACTATTCCTCCCACTGATACCAATGATGGGACACTATTCCTCCCACTGATACCAATGATGGGCACTATTCCTCCCACTAATACCAATGATGGGACACTATTCCTCCCACTGACACCAATGATGGGACACTATTCTTCCAACTGATACCAATAATTGGGCACTATTCTTCACACTGACACCAATGATGTGACACTATTCCTCCCACTGACACCAATGATGGGACACTATTCCTCCCACTGATACCAATGATGGGGCACTATTCCTCCCACTGACACCAATGATGGGGCACGATTCCTCCCACTGACACCAATGGTGGGGCATTATTCCTCCCACTGACACCAATGATGGGGCACTATTCCTTCCACTGATACCAATGGTGGGGCACTATTCCTCCCACTGATACCAATGATGGGGCACTATTCCTCCCACTGACACCAATGATGGGGCACTATTCCTCCCACTGACACCAATGATGGGACACTATTCCTCCCACTGATACCAATGATGGGGCACTATTTCTCCCACTGACACCAATGATGGGGCACTATTCCTCCCACTGATACCAATGATGGGGCACTATTCCTCACACTGATACCAATGATGGGACACTATTCCTCCCACTGATACCAATGATGGGACACTATTCCTCCAATGATACCAATGATGGGACACTATTCCTCCAATGATACCAATGATGGGGCACTATTCCTCCCACTGATAACAATGATGGGACACTATTCCTTCCACTGATACCAATGATGGGACACTATTCCTCCCACTGATACCAATGATGGGACACTATTCCTCCAATGATACCAATGATGGGACACTATTCCTCCAATGATACCAATGATGGGGCACTATTCCACCCACTGATACCAATGATGGGGCACTATTCCTCCCACTGATACCAATGATGGGGCACTATTCATCCCACTGATACCAATGATGGGGCACTATTCCTCCCACTGATGCCAATGATGGGGCACTATTCCTCTGCAGAATGACATGAATGGCACTTCGCTGCACTAATGCATGTTACATGCGTTGCCACCTTTACTTCATGGTGCAGTTTAGCGCTATTGCTATTTATTGAAGAAAACTATTTTTCAAATTTCGTTGTACAGAGATTTTTTTTTTTTCGTTTTTTTACTAGGAACGGGGGAAAGTTGGACCGCATTAATTAAAATCAAACATCTGAGTTCTTTGACAATGAATGAAAATAGATTTTCATAGAGTTTTTAGATTTATTGGTTCCCCCCACCCCTCCCCCAACCGTTCTTTCGTTACAGCGGTCTACAGGCGAGCAATGATAGGGTGGGTTAAGGATAGAGAGCTGAGTGACGGGCTTTTGCTCCCACCCTGCTGCCTCTGGACTCTTCTGGAAAGAAAAACACGGTTCACTTCCAGACGAGCCTGAGACGGCCAAATCTCGGCGTTAAGGAAGCCAATTACATGGTCAAATCTCTCACACTATTGTAGTTTTGTCAGCTGAGAGGAATTACACCTGTAAGAGAGACAAATTTCACATTGTAAAATGAAATCGGTGCCATATATTGTGGGGAGTAAATGTGTTATTCTTCATCGTTCGGCTATCGATCACATTAAGACGATGCAGCTTTCCCAGAAAAAAAAAGACGATAGGACTTATATTTTTCATATATAAAATGCAAATGAGCAAATGTATTCCATAAATGGAGCTCAGATATAAAAGACATAAATCAAAGCTTCCTTTTAATTATTATTATTAAATAATTCACTGTACGAGGGCTGTACTGAAAGTAATGCGGGACTTTTTTTTAATTAACTTTTTTATTTATTTTTTTTTATATATTTTATTTTATTTATAATATATTTTATATAAATATACAGCATATACATATATTGTAAATAAGCTGTTCAAATTTCACATGTTGGTAGAGTAATTTTTCTTTTTCACTGCGGGTAAATAATGGATTCCAATCAGAAGCAACATGCCACCATTGAGTTCTTGATGAAGGAGGGTTGCAGGCTGTCCCACATCCACAGAAGCCTACAGAACGTTTATGGAGAGGACATCATTAACAAGAGCTATGTCTTGCCATGGGTGACTCTGGTCAATGGTGTCATCTCTGTAAACATTCTTTAGACTTCTGTGGATGTTGGACAGCCTGCACCCCTCCTTCATCAAGAACTCAATGAGGGCATGTTGCTTCTGCTTGGAATCCATTATTTAACTGCAATGAAGAAGAAATTTATATTGTAAATAAGTTGTTCAAATTTCACGTGTTGGTAGAGCAACTTTTCTTTTTCATTGCAGGTAATTAATGGATTCCAATCAGAAGCAACATGCCACCATTGAGTTCTTGATGAAGGAGGGGGGCAGGCTGTCTCACATCCACAGAAGCCTACAGAATGTTTATGGAGAGGGCATCATTAACAAGAGCTATGCCTTGCCATGGGTGACTCTGGTCAATGGCATCATCTCTGTAAACATTATTTAGACTTCTGTGGATGTTAGACAGCCTGCACCCCTCTTCATCAAGAACTCAATGACGGCATGTTGCTTCTGCTTGGAATCCATTATTTAACTGCAATGAAGAAGAAATTTATATTGTAAATAAGATGTTCAAATTTCACATGTTGGTAGAGTAACTTTTCTTTTTCATTGCGGGTAAATAATGGATTCCAATCAGAAGCAACATGCCACCATTGAGTTCTTGATGAAGGAGGGAGGCATGCTGTCCCACATCCACAGAAGCCTACAGAACATTTATGGAGAGGACATCATTAACAAGAGCTATGTCATGCCATGGGTGACTCTGGTCAATGGTGTCATCTCTGTAAACATTCTTTAGACTTCTGTGGATGTCGGACAGCCTGCACCTCTCCTTCATCAAGAACTCAATGACGGCATGTTGCTTCTGCTTGGAATCCATTATTTAACTGCAATGAAGAAGAAATTTATATTGTAAATAAGATGTTCAAATTTCACATGTTGGTAGAGTAACTTTTCTTTTTCATTGCGGGTAAATAATGGATTCCAATCAGAAGCAACATGCCACCATTGAGTTCTTGATGAAGGAGGGAGGCATGCTGTCCCACATCCACAGAAGCCTACAGAACATTTATGGAGAGGACATCATTAACAAGAGCTATGTCATGCCATGGGTGACTCTGGTCAATGGTGTCATCTCTGTAAACATTCTTTAGACTTCTGTGGATGTCGGACAGCCTGCACCTCTCCTTCATCAAGAACTCAATGACGGCATGTTGCTTCTGCTTGGAATCCATTATTTAACTGCAATGAAGAAGAAATTTATATTGTAAATAAGTTGTTCAAATTTCACATGTTGGTAGAGCAACTTTTATTTTTCATTGCAGGTAAATAATGGATTCCAATCAGAAGCAACATGCCACCATTGAGTTCTTGATGAAGGAGGGGGGCAGGCTGTCCCATATCCACAGAAGCCTACAGAATATTTATGGAGATGACGTCACCATTGAGTTCTTGATGAAAGAGGGGAGCCGGCTGTCCCACATCCACAGAAGCCTACAGAATATTTATGGAGATGACGCCACCATTGAGTTCTTGATGAAGGAGGGGGGCAGGCTGTCCCATATCCAAAGAAGCCTACAGAACGTTTATGGAGAGGACATCATTAACAAGAACTATGCCGTGCCATGGGTGACTCTGGTCAATGGTTTCATCTCTGTAAACATTCTTTAGACTTCTGTGGATGTTGGACAGCCTGCACCCCTCCTTCATCAAGAACTCAATGAGGGCATGTTGCTTCTGCTTGGAATCCATTATTTAACTGCAATGAAGAAGAAATTTATATTGTAAATAAGTTGTTCAAATTTCACATGTTGGTAGAGCAACTTTTATTTTTCATTGCAGGTAAATAATGGATTCCAATCAGAAGCAACATGCCACCATTGAGCTCTTGATGAAGGAGGGGGGCAGGCTGTCCCACATCCACAGAAGCCTACAGAACGTTTATGGAGAGGACATCATTAACAAGAGCTATGTCATGCCATGGGTGACTTTGGTCAATGGTGTCATCTCTGTAAACATTCTTTAGACTTCTGTGGATGTCGGACAGCCTGCACCCCTCCTTCATCAAGAACTCAATGACGTCATGTTGCTTCTGCTTGGAATCCATTATTTAACTGCAATGAAGAAGAAATTTATATTGTAAATAAGTTGTTCAAATTTCACGTGTTGGTAGAGCAACTTTTATTTTTCATTGCAGGTAAATAATGGATTCCAATCAGAAGCAACATGCCACCATTGAGTTCTTGATGAAGGAGGGTTGCAGGCTGTCCCACATCCACAGAAGCCTACAGAATGTTTATGGAGATGACACCATTGAGAAGAGCAATGTCTTGTTATTGGTGACTCTTGTCAATAGTATCATCTCTGTAAACACTTTGTAGCCTTCTGAGGATGTCGGAGAGCCTGAACCCCTCCTTCATCAGTAACTCAGTGATGGCATGTTGCTTCTGCTTGGAATCCATTATTAAACTGCAATGAAGAAGAAGAGGTTCCTAGGGGATCCTTGACCTGTGACTGATCGACCTCCCATTTGAAGATGCCTTCATAGTTTTGGGTCCATACCCACCTGGCAGAACCAGTGGCATGACAAAAATGATCTTTTTTAGCTGTCTGCAAGGGTGGCATTTTGACCACCAATGTAAAGGGAGTATTTGTCATTGTCAGGGGCGTTATTTCTATTGACCCCAACAAATTAATTTTGGCAAAGTTTCCCAAGACCTTAAAGCACTAGTAAATCGCCAATAAAATACAAATTAAGTGGGACCTCCCTGCAGGGTTAGTTGAAACACCAGAAACCCCATCGGAAACTTTAACAGGGAAACCAACTCATCAAGAACAAAACGTAGAGTTCGATATAAAATTCAGCCATTTATTAATTCATTTAAAAAGAAAGCCAAAAAATACATGGGTTCAAAGGTAGGACAAGGACAAGGGTATTGTGAACTGGACAATTACAGTGAATGACATACTTGACATTCATATACGTGTGAGTATAAGGATAGGTGTGGAGAAGAACAAGAAAATGACCACTGTATTCTGCCGCAGAAAGGCAGGAAGCAACCATTAATACATTTTATATTGAACTCTACATTTTGTTCTTGGTGAGTTGGTTTCCCTGTTAAAGACCCAGAGGGGGTTTTTGGTGTTTCAATGTTAGGGATGGGGGCCAAACCTCTCTAAACCTTTTGGCACAATACGCAGCAATTTCTAAACCCTGTAGGGTTAACTCATAATATATTAGTATCCCTCCCACGCAGCGCTCTCATGGATCGCCGGCGCTGCCATCTTCACCCGGTCTTCCTTCCGAGTTTGCGGGCTCTGGCTGTATGAACGGTGACGTCACTCCCACATATGTGTGCCTGAGCCCCTTGGCTCCGGCAAGGAGCTCTGAAAGTACGGCATGGGTATCCCATCCCTTCAGAGATCATGCACCGGCGGCGTCTTCCTCAGACCCGGAAAGACAGTAGCGGTGGGCGCATCTGCTTGGGTTTGGGTCAAAGGAAGGTTTGGCAAACACTAAATTGCCAACTTAAACCCTTTTGCTGCCGCGGACATATGTCATAAGACAGTAGCATTGGGGGGTTTTGCCCTTCTACAGAATCCAGGCTCACCCATCCACGTGTTTCCTGGGTTAAAGACCCATGAAGCATCATTAAAGATAACCGATCACCATGAAATTCATCATGTAGGGGAACTTTTGTCCCCTATGTGACAAAAAAGAAATTGTAGTTAAAAAAGAGCAAAAAAAAGAGTAAATTACACCCAAACACTTAAGATACCCCCAAAAATAGTTTGGGCCCTGCCTCACCCCCACATACACACACATAGGAACGTAAGCTGCCTGTGAAGTTGAGCACCTATATCAGCCTTTCCCAACCTTTTCAGCACAGAGGAACCCTTGAAATAATTCTCCGGTCTCGGGGATCCCCTGTTAAAAATTAAAAATCTACAACTCATGATACATTAGTGTGATGGTCAATG
>BLSH010535245.1:545358-562927 GCA_018402905.1 Glandirana rugosa
CAATGACCTGTAAAACCAAGAAAACCATGACTCAAATTGCCCCCCGGATTTCTAGGAACATCTTCATGAATTTTACAAGGAAATTTAGAGAGAAAACTCACTGACCTTGAAATCCATGCTCATTCAGTTCATGCATGAGGGAAAAGTTTTGACAAACAAGGATTACAAAGTTAATTTAACTCTCGACATAGCTTTGACTTCATGTCATGTCCCAGAGGTTGTGTGCGGAAAACTCTGTAATTTCGTTCCCACCCTCATCTGTGAAAAAAGTCACACAGCTGGACAAGGTTGATAGTACCAAGCCATTTAATTCTCAACATGCATGGAGTCGCTTTTACCCATCGTTGTGTTGACCTTTTCCCAAGTGGAGTTAAATGTCAGGTGAGCGTCCCTACTACGAGAATAAGGAATGCATAGCAATTCCCAGCTGCAAACAGAGTTGAAAATCACGTCTGTTGAATATCTCTAATGTAGACTGAAGGATGGTTCACCATTCAGTTCCAGCTCAGGTCATTCTAATACGATGCCTGTAGCAAGTCAGGAAGGCTTCAGAGCTCGGTTTATGAGCTGGATTCCCCATTTCTTCCATTCTTTGCTGGACTGCATATGATGGATATTTTTATCTGAGTAGCGGATGCTGTGTTTTAAATTGGAACAATCTTAGAATCCACTGAAATTCCATACACGACGGCACTTTCACTTAAAGTCACAATTGTAGGCAAACATAAGAAAAGAACACTTTAAATCCCAGCTGAATCTTCCATTTAAATCAGATAAAAAAAAAATCCCAACCGCATCAAATAAAAGATGTTTATAGACCTACAGCTTGGTTAGCCGCTTGCCTACCGGGCACTTTCACCCCCCTCCTGCCCAGGCCAATTTTAAGCTTTCAGCGCCGTCACACTTCGAATGACAATTGCGCGGTCGTGTATCGATGTACTCAAACAAAATCTTTATCTTTTTTTTTTAACACAAATAGAGCTTTCTTTTGGTGGTATTTATTCTCCACTGCGTTTTTAAATTTTGCGAAATAAACGAATAAAGACCGAAAACTTTGAAAAACATCCCAACTTTTTCAGTTTGTTATAAAATGTTGCAAACAGGTAATTTTTCTCCTTCACTGATGGGCACTGATAAGGTAGCACTGATGGGCATTGATGGGCACTGATGATGCAGCACTGATGGGCACTGATGAGGAGGCACTGATGAGGCTGCACCGATAGATGGCACTGATGAGCCCTGATTGGCACTGATACGTGGCACTGATGGTCACTGATAGATGGCACTGATGGTCACTGATAGGTGGCACTGATGGGCATTGGTAGGCAGCACTGATAGGTGACACTGATTGGCAGCACTGATGGACACTGATTGGCAGCACTGGTGGGCACTGATTGGCAGCATTGGTGGGCACTGTTGGGACTGAACTGGTAATCAGGACACTGATAATCTTAGTTTGTTATAAACTTTTGCAAGCAGGTATTTTTCCCCTTCGCTGATGGGCACTGATAGGCTGCACTGATGGCCACTGATAAGGTGGCACTGATGAGCATTGATGTGGAGGCACTGATGAGGCTGCACTTATAGGCGGCACCGATGAGCGCTGATTGGCACTGATAGGTGGAACTGATGGGCACTGATAGATGGCACTGATAAATGGCACTGATGGGCACTGATAGGTGGCGCTGATTGGCACTGGTAGGCAGCACTGATAGGTGGCACTGATGAGGAGGCACTGATAGACACTGATAGGCAGCACTGATGGGCAATGATTGGCAGCATTGGTGGGCACTGTTGGGACTGAACTGGTAATCAGGACACTAATAATCAGTGTACATGTCCCTTTTACACAAGCTGCTTATCGGCTCTCTTCTCCTCTCCTCACACTGTCAGCATGAGGAAAGGAGTGCCAATACCTGGCTTCTGCTTACATCTCTGATCAGCCCTGATTGGACACAGTTGATCACGTGGTAAAGACCAGCTGATTGGCTCGTTACCTCAATCTGTGATCAGCAATGTACAGAGGACACTACGATCACAGAGTGTGTCACCGCTCCTCGCAGCGGGCACGATCACGGGAGGCTGTAGCCGTCAGCACGGTCAGCAAGTGGTTAACCCGCTTGCTGCCCAGAGGCCATTTATATACCATTTTCAGAGCTGGCAATTGACTTTTCAGTAAAAGTGATCCAAGTGGCTTTACAGGTCCTTCCCTGCCATTCCTGGGTTTTCCTGTTCCATCAGTTGGTTAAGCTGCCTACAGAGGAGATGGCAGACCATCCATTCCCCCATATCTTCTGAGATGAATGAAGCTGTGTAACGTAACTGGTCGGAGGCCAAAGTGATGAGAGGGCTTCCCTTGTAGCTGAGTGTACAGCACCCCTGAAGGTGGAGAGAGGGAGTGCTGCACCCAAAGAAGCACAGGTTGCCGGCTGCAGTGTTGCCTGAAGATCTGAGTAGATGAAGCACCAGAAGGGGACTCGGCCGTATGGCAGTGTCGGCAGGGCAGAAGACACACTAGAAGAGCAGGAGTAACTCTAGGTGGACTGGTGGATCTTAACAGGTGAACGGTACAGGAAGTGAGGTCAGGATCCAGAACCAGGATCATGCACAGGAAGTCAGTTAGGAACAGGAGCAGAAGCATGGTCAAGGTCAAGCCGAGGTCGGTAAGCGAAGTCCATGAGACAAGCCGGGGTCAGAACCAGGAGAGAAGCCAAGACAGGTCCAAGGGCAAGTTGGGTCAGCAACAGGGAATCCAAGAATTAAGCAACACAGAAGCTCAGGAACAGGTGGGAAGCTGACGATCATCCAGTAACTTGTGACTGCTTGCTTTAAATAGGCTGCTGGGCGAGAAGGTCTGTCACACTGTGCGTGCTCCATGGCACACAGACGTGCACTGTATTGCGCTCCCATGCATTCGCACACGCCCAAGCACCCATATACAATGTTTGTGTGCATTTCTGAACACATTGGCATGGCCATGTTGAGTGTTGGCAGATGTGTCAGTTCTTCCTCAGACAAGCTGGAGGTGACGAGGATCTTGTCACTTCCGGGTTCAGTGCCGTCATTCCCTGCCCGGTACAGGCAGGGAAGCATCTGATCAAACACAGAGACTATTTTTGAGCAGATGCTATGAAGGGTAAGGAAGACATTGGGGGTCCAATAGAGCTCTGATGCTTCAATAAAGAATACCTGCTAGTGCCTACAACTATCACAAGGGGCTTGTTCAGCCCTTGTGATAGCAATAAAATTACATGAAAAAAGGTGTAAAAAATTCTAATTTAATAAATAAAAATATTTTATACTATAAATTAAAATCTAAAATAAAAAAATACAAAGAAAAATATCTTTAAAAGCTCCTCCCACCCCCTGTGCTTGCATGCAAATTCACACATAGGTCCAGCATGCATATGTAAACGGTGATTGCACCATACGTGAGGTATCGCTGTGAACGTCAAAGTGAGTGGAGTGATCCTTAAATCGCTGACTTTATCTCTCACAAACAATGGCAATAGTTTATATCCATTGGTGTGAAGAAGCTGCCAGCCCAGAATCCACAAATTTAGCCAGCAAACATTTATGGCCAGTATAGGAAATAAGAAAATCATAAGGTCCCCGTGCTATCCTTCTATTTGTCCAAATAATAGTCCTGGGAGCACTAATCCAGCACTGCAATGGTACCCCAAGACCACCGGTTCCCCGTTGTCCCCCTGTGATGATATCATATTGTTCTCTTTCCTAGGGGGACCCCAATGGTGGCCATCCAATAGGAAGTGTCAACATCATACAAGAATTAATTTGAACACCCAAGGAAGGACTCTTCCTAGGAGTAATTGGAAGAGGCTGGTGGGGTGACGTGATCTTATCTTCAGGCTTTTTTTAAATAAAGGCATCTATTAGAAGGCAGTGGGAGGTAGGAATGGGAGGGGAACACATTTTTCCCAACAGGGAGCTTTAACCCCTTAATGCTGCCTTCAGGTGGCCCTTTAAGAGGCCTTAGAAATGGTTGTGAACCTCTGAAATGGATGTAGTGTGTACTTGCCTCAATCTAGTTTTGCACTAGTATGATTTCTGTCTCCTCTCTTATTCCTCTGCCACCAGCATGAATCACTTCTGACAGTTTATCCTACACCAAGGGATCCCATGCTTCCATATGGGATTCTGTTTACAAGGTGTGTCCTTTCCATCCTCTCAGGTCTCAGATTACACTCAGCTCTATAGTATGCTATGTGTGACATTGAATACCCACCCCCTGTCTTCTGGAGCTGAGAAATGCTGTGTAAAGTCTGGACTTTGAACTGCGGTAGAGGGGAGAGAACTGTAGATAAACAGATACAACTTATGTAGAAGGATTTTCTCATGTACATAGAAGAATCTGTTTGTCTTAAAAGCAGACATCAGGTTCCTTCGAGTGTTTGGGTGGACACATCTCAACAAATGTCATTGGAAATGTTTGCACAAGTCCTCTAATACAAGAGTAACATGGATGCTATTGTCGTACATTTGACAAATGTCAGTTGGCAGTTAGATGCTTCTATTGTATTCTGTTTAGATGATACAATTAGGTAACCGATGAACGACATAGCTTGACCTTTTGTCATCTATATGACCTATGACGTGTGTGATACAATGGTGCCCCCTAGAGGTTGAATTGGGAAATGTCTTCTATGGGTGAAACATTTCCCAATTCAACCTCTAGCTGGCACCATTGTATCATACATGTCATTTGCTGTTGTTATGTCATTGTAGGGTCCACCCTACAATGGCAGGTAGACAATCCAGCAAAGAAAGGAAAATGTGAGAAAGGATACTCCTATGCGGGATTGTCTACCTAAATTTTCCAAATAAAAGGACCAGTGGCTTAAGCTGACAGGGTGGACCCTACAATGACATAACAACAGTAAAGGCCTGTGCCATTCCACTGGTTATATGTAAGGGTTTACAACCACTTTAGTGCACAGTTGGCGGCATGGCTTCCATATCATGTGACTGATGTGATTGGCACAGCAGTCAAATGATCTGGAGCCCATCCCTCTGGCTTCTGATCAAAAACATTGACCGAGAACTGTCTGTGACAGCTCGGTCAATCTGCCGGGAGCATGCAATGAGCACGCTGTGGGCACACAAACCTTATGCCGCCATGGACCCATATGTGTGGGATCTGGGTATTGATGCCCACTTTTCTCATATATGCGTTATGCAGTCAGCAAGAGGTTAACTGGTATTAATATAAACATTATCTGGGTGACTCTATCCTCCAACATATTGTTTTCATTCATAAGCCGCTGGTCCTTTTATTTGGAAAAATTAGGTAGACAATCCAGCAAAGAAAGGAAAAAGTGAGAAAGGATACTCGTATGCGGGATTGTCTACCTAAATTTTCCAAATAAAAGGACCAGCGGCTTAAGCTGACAGGGTGGACCCTACAATGACATAACAACAGCAAAGGCCTGTGCCATTCCACTGGTTATATGTAAGGGTTTACAACCACTTTAGTGCACAGTTGGCGGCATGGCTTCCATATCATGTGACTGATGTGATTGGCACAGCAGTCAAATGATCTGGAGCCCATCCCTCTGGCTTCTGATCAAAAACATTGACCGAGAACTGTCTGTGACAGCTCGGTCAATCTGCCGGGAGCATGCAATGAGCACGCTGTGGGCACACAAACCTTATGCCGCCATGGACCCATATGTGTGGGATCTGGGTATTGATGCCCACTTTTCTCATACATGCATTATGTAGTCAGCAAGAGGTTAACTGGTATTAATATAAACATTATCTGGGTGACTCTATCCTCCAACATATTGTTTTCATTCATAAGCCGCTGGTCCTTTTATTTGGAAAAATTAGGTAGACAATCCAGCAAAGAAAGGAAAAAGTGAGAAAGGATACTCCTATGCGGGATTGTCTACCTAAATTTTCCAAATAAAAGGACCAGCGGCTTAAGCTGACAGGGTGGACCCTGCAATGACATAACAACAGTAAAGGCCTGTGCCATTCTACTGGTTATATGTAAAGGTTTACAACCACTTTAATGCACAGGAGGCGGCATGGCTTCCATATCATGTGACTGATGTGATTGGCACAGCAGTCAAATGATCTGGAGCCCATCCTGCTGGCTTCTGATCAAAAACATTGACCGAGAACTGTCTGTGACAGCTTGGTCAATCTGCTGGGAGCATGCAATGAGCACGCTGTGAGCACACAAACCTTATGCCGCCATGGACCCATATGTGTGGGATCTGGGCAGGGGCGTTGCTAGGTCTACAAAAGATCTGGGGCTAGAGCCCATAGCAGCGAAGTAAAAAAAGTCATACGCTTGAGCAGGCATACACATGTATATAATATACGTGTGTGTGTGTGTATATACAGTATATATATATATATATTGTTACATATCTGAGTGCGGATCCCCCTTACATCAGGGTTCCCAGAGAGCCACCCCACTTACATCAGGGTCCCCAGAAAATCTCCGCTTTGAATGCTGGGCAGGGAAGGAGTCGTGGCTGTGATGTCACTGATTGCTAGACACTAGTCAACTCTAGCAACCAGTGACCAGGAGTAGAGTCAGGTGTAGGCGAGGGCAGTGCTGGAGCCAGTGCTGCAGCGGCTCAGTCTGCCCCTGCCTCCTGCATTCCGGACTGGGACATACCCGCTAATTGCAGAACTGCACCCACCCGGTAAGAAACTCGGGGCTATGGGCCACAGACCCGGGGCTATAGCCCCCATAGCCACCCCCTAGCAACGCCCCTGGATCTGGGTATTGATGCCCACTTTTCTCATATATGCGTTATGCAGTCAGCAAGAGGTTAACTGGTATTAATATAAACATTATCTGGATGACTCTATCCTCCAACATATTGTTTTCATTGTCAGGTTTTGCTAAATGCTTTGAAAACAACATGTTTTCAACTCACCAAAAGATCGTCTCTGCCACATTCATCACAGATTGCCTAGGCAGATGGAAAGGCAAAAAAAAAGGAAATGTTTCTAAATCCAATAAAACAAAAGATCAGCCCGCTGCACAAATCCACAGAAAAAAAAAAAAAAAAAACATCGAGAAAAACAAAAAAAGACATATTTTGCTTGTCGAAAGTCGTGACTCATTCATATCTCAACAAATGAGGATGCAAAGCAGGAGGAATCAATGTAACAAGTTCTACAGAAAACAGATGCATCCTCGAAAACTCCAGCAAGAGATGTAAACAAGGGGCGATTTTGTATAAACAGGAGGAAAAGAGAAAAAAAAAAAAGGCGCACGTTGAAAACGCAGTTTATTAACCTCATTCACTTCCATTGTGCGGCGGCTATAGACTTCAACGTAATAGTTAACCAAAGCCAATGCTTGAAAACAAACATCTCCATTAGAGAATAAGCACAGAAGCGTATTCCTCTGAGTGGGTCCTTTTGAATGTCAAGTTGTTTATGTAATTCAGTAGTATATTACAATGACCGCGCAGTTAGGAAGTAATAATTACAAACACAAATGACATGGAAGCAATAGCCATTGTTGATGCAAATAGCCTTCGCTTGTTTGGTAAGTGTTTTGCTTGGGAGAACTTGCACCATTGCAGCCCCTGTAAACTCTTAATAATTAGCAATCAAGTTCTTTAAATGAAAACTGTACATTGCTAAAGTTTAATTTCCTGATGCCTTCATTTGTTGTTTAGAATGACTCTACTGCTAAACTAAAAAAATAATCCTAAATGCGCTCCCTGCGGTCTCCACTGCTGGCCAGCTAGCAGTCAGAAAGGGCTGTCAACAAAAGATCTGGTACCCACTAAAGATCAGGAATCCAAAAAGATTTACGGAAAAATCGGCCTTCAGATGTCACTGCAGGCTGAAGGTGGCAACATGCCTTTGCTTTCATTATGTAGTCATCAGATACAATTACAGTACTAAAAAAAAAGTTAAATAACTTACAAGGGGTAAGACCGATTTGTTTCTAAAAATTATGGTTCCCACTAATGATTAGGAATCCAAAAACATTTGCAGAAAAATAAACCTTCAGATGTCACTGCAGGCTGAAGATGGGAACATGCCTTTGCTTAATCATGTAGCCATCAGATACAATTACAGTACTAATAAAAGTTAAATAACTTACAAGGGATAAGACCGATTTGTTTCTAAAAATTCCAGTTCTCACTAATGATTAGGAATCCAAAAACATTTGCAGAAAAATAAACCTTCAGATGTCACTGCAGACTGAAGATGGCAACATGCCTTTGCTTAATCATATATTCATCATCAGGTACAATTACAGTACTTTAAAAAAGTCAAATAACTTGCAAGGGGTAATACCAATTCCTTTCTAAAAATTCTGGTTCCCACTAAAGATCAGGAATCCAAAAACATTTATGGAAAAATCGGCCTTCAGATGTCACTGCAGGCTGAAGGTGGCAACATGCTTTTGCTTAATCATATATTCCTCATCAGCTACAATTACAGTACTAAAAAAAAGTTAAATAACTTACAAGGGGTAAGACCGATCTGTCGTGAAAAATTCTGGTACCCACTAAAGATCAGGAATCCAAAAACGTTTACGGAAAAATCGGCCTTCAGTTGTCACTGCAGGCTGAAGGTGGCAACATGCCTTTGCTTAATCATGTAGTCATCAGATACAATTACAGTACTAAAAAAAAGTTAAATAACTTACAAAGGGTAAGACCGATTTGTTTCTTAAAATTCTGGTTCCCACTAAAGATTAGGAATCCGTATATGGGAAGTATGCTTAGGATGGAGAAATATATATACCAGCACAGGGGATGTCCCCAGAGATTCAACAAAATATGGGACCTATGGCTAGATACTCTGGGACTGTCACAGACGGAATTAGTAATAGATAGAATACTGGGGTAAGGGCATATTGCTCAACTTATTAACCTATAGGCCTCAAACTTACGGGCAGATGCCCCATTACCCCCCGGCTGGGGGTGTGGTGGACGGTGTACACTTTGAAGGCGGGGGGGGGGCGATGGAGAAAGGCAAGGTGTTGGTGTGGTAGGGGGATACGTGATTAAACAGTATATGGCAAGGTGCTTCTTCATTGCTAGTGGTGTTAATGTGAATGCTTAGGTAAGCAGGACTGTGAAACTTTGATTGTATCACTTGTTACATGGCTTTTGCAAACTAAATGAAGCAACGACACTGTTAATGCATCTTGATGTAATTGTACCTGTTGTCTTACCTGTTCTTATAAATCAAAATAAAGTCTCTTTGATTAAAAAAAAAAAAAGATTATGAATCCAAAAACCTTTACAGAAAAATAAACCCTCAGATGTCACTGCAGGCTGAAGGTGCCAACATGCCTTTGCTTAATCATATATTCATCATCAGATACAATTACAGTACTAAAAAAAGTTAAATAACTTACAAGGGGTAATACCAATTTGTCTCTAAAAAATCTGGTTTCCACTAAAGATGAGGAATCCAAAAACATTTGCAGAAAAATAAACCTTCAGATGTCACTGCAGGCTGAAGATGGGAACATGCGTTTGCTTAATCATATATTCATCACCAGCTACAATTACAGTACTAAAAAAAAGTTAAATAACTTACAAGGGGTAAGACCGATCTGTCGTGAAAAATTCTGGTACCAACTAAAGATCAGGAATCCAAAAACGTTTCTGGAAAAATCGGCCTTCAGTTGTCACTGCAGGCTGAAGGTGGCAACATGCCTTTGCTTAATCATGTAGCCATCAGATACAATTGCAGTACTAAAAAAAAGTTAAATAACTTGCAAGGGGTAAGACCGATTTGTTTCTAAAAATTCTGGTTCCCACTAAAGATCATGAATCCAAAAACATTTACGGAAAAATCGGCCTTCAGATGCCACTGCAGGCTGAAGGTGGCAACATGCTTTTGCTTAATCATATATTCATCACCAGCTACAATTACAGTACTAAAAAAAAGTTAAATAACTTACAAGGGATAAGACCGATCTGTCGTGAAAAATTCTGGTTCCCACTAAAAGTCAGGAACCAATCAGAGTAGTTCTCGATCTAGTGCTTATTCTATGGCTGATGCCTCCTTTGTTGATTGAAATGAGACTGTCACTAATAGTCAAAAATGTGTCCCCTGCGATCACCACTTTGCCCAGCAGTTAGTAGTACTAGTCAGAAAGAGCTGTTAATAAAAGCTAAAGCTAACAAAAGGTAAATCTTCAGATGTCACTGCAGGCTGAAGATGGGAAAATGCCTTTGCTTAATAATGTAATCAACAGATACAATTACAGTACTAAAAAAGTTAAATAACTTACAAGGGGTAAGACCGATCTGTCTCTAAAAAATCTGGCTTCCACTACAGATCAGGAATCCAAAAGCGTTTGCAGAAAAATAAACCTTCAGATTTCACTGCAGACTGAAGATGGCAACATGCCTTTGCTTAATCATATATTCATCATCAGATACAATTACAGTACTTTAAAAAAAGTTAAATAACTTACAAGGGGTAATACCGATTCCTTTCTAAAAATTCTGGTTCCCACTAAAGATTAGGAATCCAAAAACATTTACAGAAAAATAAACCTTCAGATGTCACTGCAGGCTGAAGATGGGAACATGCCTTTGCTTAATCATGTAGCCATCAGATACAATTACAGTACTAAAAAAAGTTAAATAACTTACAAGGGGTAAGACCGATTTGTTTCTAAAAATTCCAGTTCTCACTAATGATTAGGAATCCAAAAACATTTGCAGAAAAATAAACCTTCAGATGTCACTGCAGACTGAAGGTGGCAACATGCCTTTGCTTAATCATGTAGCCATCAGATACAATTACAGTACTAAAAAAAGTTAAATAACTTACAAGGGGTAAGACCGATTTGTTTCTAAAAATTCTGGTTCCCAATAATGATTAGGAATCCAAAAACATTTATAGAAAAATAAACCTTCAGATGTCACTGCAGGCTGAAGGTGGCAACATACTTTTGCTTAATCATATATTCATCACCAGCTACAATTACAGTACTAAAAAAAAGTTAAATAACTTACAAGGGGTAAGACCGATCTGTCGTGAAAAATTCTGGTTCCCACTAAAGATCAGGAACCAATCAGAGTAGTTCTCAATCTTGTGCTTATTCTATGGCTGATGCCTCCTTTGTTGATTGAAATGAGACTGTCACTAATAGTCAAAAATGTGTCCCCTGCAATCACCACTTTGCCCAGCAGTTAGTAGTACTAGTCAGAAAGAGCTGTTAATAAAAGCTAAAGCTAATAAAAGGTAAATCTTCAGATGTCACTGCAGGCTGAAGATGGGAACATGTCTTTGCTTAATAATGTAATCAACAGATACAATTACAGTACTAATAAAGTTAAATAACTTACAAGGGGTAAGACCGACCTATGTCTAAAAAATATGGTTTCCACTAAAGATCAGGAATCCAAAAACATTTGCAGAAAAATAAACCTTCAGATGTCACTGCAGGCCAAAGGTGCCAACATGCCTTTGATTAATCATATATTCATCATCAGATACAATTACAGTACTTTAAAAAAGTTAAATAACTTACAAGGGGTAATACCGATTCCTTTCTAAAAATTCTGGTTCCCACTAAAGATTAGAAATCCAAAAACATTTACAAAAAAATAAACCTTCAGATGTCACTGCAGGCTGAAGATGGGAACATGCCTTTGCTTAATCATGTAGCCATCAGATACAATTACAGTACTAATAAAAGTTAAATAACTTACAAGGGGTAAGACCGATTTGTTTCTAAAAATTCCGGTTCTCACTAATGATCAGGAATCCAAAAACATTTACGGAAAAATCAGCCTTCAGATGTCACTGCAGGCTGAAGGTGACAACATGCTTTTGCTTAATCATATATTCATCATCAGCTACAATTACAGTACTAAAAAAAAGTTAAATAACTTACAAGGGGTAAGACCGATTTGTTTCTAAAAATTCTGGTTCCCACTAATGATTAGGAATCCAAAAACATTTACAGAAAAATTTACCTTCAGATGTCACTGCAGGCTGAAGGTGGCAACATGCTTTTGCTTAATCATATATTCATCACCAGCTACAATTACAGTACTAAAAAAAAGTTAAATAACTTACAAGGGATAAGACCGATCTGTCGTGAAAAATTCTGGTTCCCACTAAAAATCAGGAACCAATCAGAGTAGTTCTCGATCTTGTGCTTATTCTATGGCTGATGCCTCCTTTGTTGATTGAAATGAGACTGTCACTAATAGTCAAAAATGTGTCCCCTGCAGTCTCCACTTTGCCCAGCAGTTAGTAGTACTAGTCAGAAAGAGCTGTTAATAAAAGCTAAAGCTAATAAAAGGTAAATCTTCAGATGTCACAGCAGGCTGAAGATGGGAACATGCCTTTGCTTAATAATGTAATCAGCAGATACAATTACAGTACTAAAAAAGTTAAATAACTTACAAGGGGTAAGACCGATCTGTCTCCAAAAAATCTGGTTTCCACTAAAGATTAGGAATCCAAAAACATTTGCAGAAAAATAAACCTTCAGATGTCACTGCAGACTGAAGATGGCAACATGCCTTTACGTAATCATATATTCATCATCAGATACAATTACAGTACTTTAAAAATGTAAAATAACTTACAAGGGGTAATACCAATTCCTTTCTAAAAATTCTGGTTCCCACTAAAGATTAGGAATCCAAAAACATTTACAGAAAAATAAACCTTCACATGTCACTGCAGGCTGAAGGTGCCAACTTGCCTTTGCTTAATCATATTCATCATCAGATACAATTACAGTACTAAAAAAAAGTTAAATAACTTACAAGGGGTAATACTGATTCCTTTCTAAAAATTCTGGTTCCCACTTATGATCAGTAATCCAAAAACATTTACAGAAAAATAAACCTTCAGATATAATTGCAGGCCAAAGGTGCCAACATGCCTTTGCTTAATCATATATTCCTCATCAGATACAATTACAGTACTAAAAAAAGTTAAACAACTTACAAGGGGTAAGACCGATTTGTTTCTAAAAATTCTGGTTCCCACTAAAGATGAGGAATCCAAAAACATTTGCAGAAAAATAAACCTTCAGGTGTCACTGCAGACTGAAGTTGCAACATACCTTTGCTTAATCATGTAATCGACAGATCATCAATTACAGTACTAAGCAAAGTTAATTAACTTACAAGGGTACAAGGTGTTAGACCAATCTGTCACAAAAAAATTGTGGTTCCCTCTAAAGATCAGAGTAGTTCCCGATCTTGTGCTTATGTTATGGCTGATGCCTCTTTTGTTTCTTGAAAAGACTGTCTCTACAATAAAAAATAGTCAAAAACATGCCAGAGTAATCTCCCCTATGCCTGGCTGCTAGCTTTGGCATTTGATAGCTTTTGGGTAAACATGTTCCATTTTCTATATTTGGGGAGGCACAGGATGTTTTATTCAGTTATGTGCATAGTAACCAATCTTCTAGGAAGTGTTGAGTTCAGGACTTGATGCAGAGGATGATTTACCACTCTCTTACTCTGTTTGCTTTGGCAAAAAGTTGTTCAGCATTCATGAGCGCATGAATATGCCATCACATAATTAGTATTTGGGGGGGGTTAAAGTGAATCTAGCATTAGATATACTTTTGTATGTTAAGTGCATGCTTGCCAAGACAAGAACTATGTTAGTGTAACACCTCCAGGTATTTATTACCTTTCGAAGAATTCACATTACCCCCCTACCAGCAATACTCTTATCAGCAGGGTTGCCATGTACTTACTGGACTGAGAGGCCGGCTCGGAGTTGACACCATCACATAAATCCTGGTGCCTGTGCAGTTCTTGGCTGTGTTCATTAATGTCTGATAAAGGGGGGTTTTTTTTCAGTTTATGGCTCCACTCCTTTTGCTAAGGTACTTTTGGTGAGATGGGTCTAATCACTGGTATTGGGTTGAGGTGGATGTACTCACTGGCTCTCCAACAGAGTCTGAGGTGGGTCTAATCAATGTTTCTCAGAGCTTGAGGTGGGTCAGATTACTGGTACTAGTTTGAGGTGAATGTACTCACTGGTTCTCCAACAGAATTTGATGAGGGTGTACTCACTGGATCTCCAACAGAGTTTAGATGGGTGCACAATCTGTCTCTCCAGTGGAGCTTTAGATGGGTCAAATCACTGATACTAGTTTGAGGTGGATATACTCACTGGTTCTTCGACAGAGTTTGAGGTGGATGTACTCACTGGTTCTCTGACAGAGTTGAGTGGATGTACTCACTGGTTCTCTGACAGAGTTTGAGGTGGATGCACTCACTGGTTCTCCGACAGAGTTTGAGGTGGATGTACTCACTGGTTCTCTGACAGAGTTTGAGGTGGATATACTCACTGGTTCTCCGACAAAGTTTTAGGTGGATGTACCTACTGGCTCTCCAAAAGAGCCTGTGATGGGTGTAATCAATGGTTTCACTCCTAAGGTACTTTTGCTGAGATGGTTATTGGAGGTGGTTCTCACTGGTTCTTGGAGCTTGAGATGGGTCATATCACTGGTACTGATTTAAGGTGGATGTACTCACTGGTTCTCTGACAGAGTTTGAGGTGGGTGTAGTAACTAGCTCGCCAATAGAGTTTTGAGCTAGGTGTACTTACTGGCTCTCCAAAAGAGCTGAGATGGGTCTAATCAATGGTTCTCAGAGCCTGAGATGGGTCAAATCGCTGATACTAGTTTGAAGTGGATGTACTCATTGGTTCTCCAACAACATTTGAGGTGGGTGTACTCACTGGCTCTCCAACAGAGTTTGAGATGGGTGCACTATATGTCTCTCCAATGGAGCTTGAGGTGGTCAAATCACTAGTATTGGTTTGAGGTGAATGTACTCAATGGCTCTCCAACCGAATTTGAGTTGGTAAATTTGGTTCAGAGTTTGAATTGGTAATTTTTTTAGACTTTTGTTTCCACTCATTTTGCTAAGGTACTTTAGCTGAGATTGGTCTAATTACTGGTTCTCGGAGCTTGAGATGGATCAAATCACTGGTACTGGTTTGAGATGGATGTACTCACTCGTTCTCCAGCAGAGTTTGAGGTGGATGTACTAACTGTCTCTCCAATAGAGTTTGAGGTGGGTGTACTCACTGAATCTACAACAGAGTTTGAGCTGGGTGTGTTCACTGGCTTCCAACATAGCTTGATATGGATGTACGAATGTATGAATGTATGAATCCATATATGGATATGGATTGATACTAGCTTGAGGTGGATGTACTCACTGGTTCTCCAACAGAATTTTAGGTGGATGTACTCACTGGTTCTTCAACTGAGTTTGAGGTGGGTGTATTCACTGGCTCTCCAACCGAGTCTGGAGTGGGTATAATTACTAACTCTCCCGTAGAGTTTGAGATGGGTATACTATATGCCTCTCCAACAGAGCTTGAGATGGGTCAAATCACTGGTACTGGTTTGAGGTGGGTGTAATCACTGGCTTCACAAACTTGAGATGGGTCTAATGAAGGGTTCAGAGCCTGAGATGGGCCAAATCACTGATACTAGTTTGCTGTCAATGTAATAACTGGTTTTCCAACAGAGGTTGAGCTGGATGTACTCACTGGATCTCCAACAGAGTTTGAGATGGGTCTAATCACGGGTTCTCAGAGACTAAGGTGGATCAAATCACTAGTACTAGTTTGGGGTGAATTTACTCCCTAGTTCTGAGGTGGGTGTACTCTCTAAAGGTGGCCATACACCACCATACACCATACGATCTGATTGTACAATCTCCTTTAGATCCACTACCAACTATGTAGAGCAAGGGCCTGTCTGATTTGATTCAAATTGAATGGATTGTTCAGATGGGTTCTTCTATGACATAGTTTTGGCAAATCTAAAGGAAATCATACAGAGATTTTACAATCAGATTGCATAGTATATGGCCAGCTTTACTCTTCAGCGGAGTTCCAATGATATTATAATCTTTTTAGCTATCTGTAAAGGGAATGAATCCCATCAAGCACCAAGGCAAAGTGGCCCTTCTCCTAATGACAGTCAGTATAATGAGAGGCCCTTCTTCACTGGCCACAATGAATGGGGATACTTCAGAGATATGTACTATGCCTCTTCTCTCTCTAAACCAGCCTTTATCAATCAGGGTTCCATGGAACTCTAAGGGTCATCCAGAAGGTTGCTAGGGGTTCCTTGAGCAATGAACAATGTCCCTTTCTTGTGTAGGTAACCACTGACTCCAATGATCTTTTTAGCTCTCTGTAAAAGGAATTTGTCCCATCAAGTGCCAAGGTAAAGGGGCCTCCTCCCGATGACCCTGAATGTAATGGGGACCTTTCTCCACTAACTATAATGAAAGAGAACACTTCAGGGATAAGTACTGTGCACCTTCTCTCTGTAGACCAGCCTTTATCAACCATGGTTCCATGGAGCCCTAAGGTTTCTCCAGGGGTTGCTAGGGGTTCCTTGAACAATGATACATTTCTGTCTCTTGGGTAGGTAACCACTGACTAGAATGGTCTTTTTAGTTATCTGTAAAGGGAACTTATCCCACCAAGCGCCAAGGTAAAGGAGTCCTCCTTCTGATGACTCTCAATATAATAGGGGTCCTTTTTCACTGACCATAATGAAAGGGGGCATTTTAGAGATATTTACTATGCACCTTCTCTCTCTAGACCAACCTTTACTAACCAAGGTTCCATTGAACCCTAAGGTTTCTCCAGGGGTCGCTAGGAGTTTCTTGACAATGAACAATTTCTGTCTCTCAGGTAGGTAACCACTGACTACAATGATCTTTTAAGCTCTCCATAAAGGAAAATAATCCCACCAAGCACCAAGGTACAGGGACCTTCCTCTCGCTGACCACCAATATAATGGAGGCCCTTCTTCACTGTCCATACTGAAAGGGGGCACTTCAGGGATATGTAATATGTACCTTCTTTCTCTAGAGCAGCCATAATTAACCAGGGTTCCTTGGAACCCTAAGGTTCATCCAGGGGTTGCTATGGGTTCCTTGAACAATGAACAATTTCCATCTCTCTAATTATCTTTTTAACTCTCTGTAAAGGACAGGGCTGGTGCAAGGATTTTTGACACCCTAGACGAAACCTCATTTTGCCGCCCCCTTGGCTCCACCCCTGACTCAATCCCCTTTGCCCTGTCCATGTTTGCGCAGGGATACTTTCTCACCTACTTGCCATCATTAACTCCGTTAGTGATGGCAGTATGTAGTGAGGGCAATATGTAGTGAAGGTAGTATGTAGTGAGGGCAGTATGTACTGGGGGTAGTATGTACTGGGGGCAGTATGTAGTAAGGGCAGTATGTACTGGGGGTAGTATGTACTGGGGGCAGTATGTAGTGAGGGCAGTATGTAGTGAGGGCAGTATGTACTGGGGGTAGTATGTACTGGGGGCAGTATGTAGTGAGGGCAGTATGTAGTGAGGGCAGTATGTACTGGGGGTAGTATGTACTGGGGGCAGTATGTAGTAAGGGCAGTATGTACTGGGGGTAGTATGTACTGGGGGCAGTATGTAGTGAGGGCAGTATGTAGTGAGGGCAGTATGTACTGGGGGTAGTATGTACTGGGGGTAGTATGTAGTGAGGGCAGTATGTAGTGAGGGCAGTATGTACTGGGGGTAGTATGTACTGGGGGC
>BLSH010535245.1:563856-579939 GCA_018402905.1 Glandirana rugosa
GAACAGTACGGTTACTCGGACTTTTTCTCACTGTCAGGACGACCAGATCGCCGCCGTCCCACGTGGGGGTGGGTGAGAGGGGGGAGAGAGAGAGGGGGGTGGGTGAGAGAGGAGGTGGGTGAATGTGACCCCCGATCCCTGCCTGCAGTGCCTCCTGTGCCCCCCTGTCCCATGGGCTATGGGTAGGTGTGTGTGATGCACCTACCTCCCACCCGTCCTCTGGGCCCTCGGTCAGTCTGTCCTTCTTCTTAATGGCAGCCACAGCTGGGAGTGAACATTGGAGAAGCTGTGCAGGCTCAGGGTGGCGGTGAGGTCTTCTCCCTCCCGGGCTGTTGATTCTAGACAGCCTTGTGCTGCTCACTGGGGCCGCCGCTCTCTATTTTGATGCCGCTGCTGTTGGTGCCGACTTTGTTTCCACTGCCCTGCACCCTGCCGCCGCTAGACCAGCAGGACTGTCACTCTTTTTCAGGCTCATTGGCATGACAAGGAGCAACAAAGCTCAGCTCAAGAGGCAGATGCTTTGGGCCCCCCGAAAGGCCAATCAATAAAAGGCGATTGTGATTTTTTTTTACCAAAAATATGAGGAAGAATATAAATCGGAATAGAACATAAATAAAATATAAATCGGCCAAAACCGATGGAAAAAATGTTTTTTTTTAATATATTTTTTTTTATTTGTATTTTAGCAAAAAGTAAGAGTTTTTTTTTTTTGCAAAATTGTCGCTCATCTTTTGTTTACAGCGGCGATCAGAAATGACGCAGAGGGGATCAAATACCACCAAAAGAAAGCTCTATTTGTGGGGAATAAAGGTCGCAAATTTCGTTTGGGTCCAACATCGCACGACCGCGCAATTGTCAGTTAAAGCGACGCAGCGCCGAATCGCAAAAAGTGCTCTGGTCCTAAAGTGGGAAATCCTTCCCGGGGGTGAAGGGGTTAAGGAATTTATAATTTTATTAACATTGCTGGAAATATTTTAGTGGGGGGTTCCCTGAGAACAGAAAGCTGTTTCGAGGGTTCCTCCAATGTTCAGAAGCTTTAAGCTGGGAACACAGCAGGGTAACTTGCAGTAAATTGCATTGTGTGTGCACATCACACAACCGTTCTCCATGGACTCCTATTCAGATCCACTGTGCCATCTTGTGGTGAGCCTATATGATGATGTGAATCACAATCCGGGAATTATTCTACCTTACCTGATAAAACAGCCTCGCTTTGCTTTTATTAAGCCATTCAGGATGCATAATTTACTGAAACTCAAATACAGTGGATGGAAAAGTCTAAAAAGCTAATTTTTGCTAATAATTGTTCACTGAGAAATATGGACAACTTACCTAAAAATGAAACAAAGGATGTTCCTATTGCGTTGCCCGAGAGAGGCCCGTGTACATACACATATGATATGTGCACATACCGTGTTTCCCCGAAAATAAGACCTACCCCGAAAAATAAGACCTACCCCGAAAAATAAGACCTACCCTGAAAATAAGACCTACCCCAAAAATTAAGACCTACCCCGAAAATAATACCTACCCTGATTTTCGGGAAGGGCCACAATATAAGCCCTACCCCGAAAATAAACCCTAGCGTTTAGGGAAGAGAGCTCAGGCAAGTCACAGAAGCGCAGAGCAACGCTATAAGAAGGTATTTGGCTCAACTATATTACAGAAACACACACCTTTTACATTATATACTACGGTAATAGAGAGGAGTCTAGCATTTCACAACCACTTTTACTATTATTCACACTGAGGATTCCTGACAGGCAGGGAGGGAAGACAGCATATTAAATGGCAAGCCCTACCCCGAAAATAAGCCCTATTTTTGGGAAGGACCGCAATATAAGCCCTATCCCGGAAATAAGCCATATTTCCGGGAAGGACCACAATATAAGCCCTACACCAAAAATAAGCCCTAGCGTAAAGGGAAGAGAGCTCAAGCAAGTCACGGAAGCGCAGAGCAATGCTATAAGAAGGTATTTATCTCAATTATATTACAGAATCACACACCTTTTACATTATATACTACTGTAATAGAGAGGAGTCTAGCATTTTACAACCACTTTTACTATTATTCACACTGGGGATTCCTGACAGGCAGGGAGGGAAGACAGCATATTAAATGGCAAGCCCTACCCCAGAAATAAGCTCTATTTTCGGGAAGGACCACAACATAAGCCCTACCCCGGAAATAAGCCCTATTTTCGGGAAGGACCACAATATAAGCCCTACCCCGGAAAAAAGCCCTATTTTCGGGAAGGACCGCAATATAAGCCCTACCCCGAAAATAAGCCCTAGCGTAAAGGGAAGAGATCTCAGGCAAGTCATGGAAGCGCAGAGCAACGCTATAAGAAGGTATTTGACTCAATTATATTACAGAATCACACACCTTTTACATTACATACTACTGTAATAGAGAGGAGTCCAGCATTTTACAACCACTTTTACTATTATTCACACTGGGGGTTTCCTGGCAGGCAGGGAGGGAAGACAGCATATTAAATGGCAAGCCCTACCCCGGAAATAAGTCCTAATTTCGGGAAGGACCGCAATAGTAGCCCTACCCTGGAAAAAAGCCCTATTTTCGCCCTAGCGTTAAAGGAAGAGATCTCAAGCAAGTCATGGAAGCGCAGAGCAACGCTATAAGAAGGTATTTGACGCAATTATATTACAGAAACACACACCTTTTACATTATATACTACTGTAATAGAGAGGAGTCTAGCATTTTACAACCACTTTTACTATTATTCACACTGGGGATTCCTGACAGGCAGAGAGAGAAGATAGCACATTAAATGGCAAGTCCTACCCCGAAAATAAGCCCTAGTGTGTTTTTGGCTGCCAACATGAATATAAGACCCGGGCTTATTTTCTGGGAAACACAGTGATATAATAATATAAAAATATATAATATAATAACATATATCAAATCAAAATAGGTATATGTGTTAATGGCAGTTTGAGGCATGCAATCCCCATAAAGTGTTTTTTTACATGCAAGCACTGAATATCTTTTTAAAGGATAACTCCACTTTCGTGCAAAAAAAGCAAATCATATATTCCTATATATTAATAAAATAAAACAAAACAGAAAATAAACCCTTGCCGCTTTGGGCTTCTAATTACAAAGACACAGGGACCTGACTACCTTGTTCTGCCCAGACACTCAGTGGTCAAAGAGAAATAAACAGAGGCCTTACAGACTTAATCTCACCATTCAGAGGTATTGCTGCTCCCCAGTCTGCAGTGCACAGAGATCTGGTTCCAGGGTGGAGCCCCTTGTTGAAGCAACCTAGGAGTTTTATAGAGCCCTGCATGCTTTATATGTTACACCCAGGGCTCAAGTCCTGCGGGAACGCATCGGAACGGAGTTCCTGCACTTTTCTGGTTTGGCTTGATACACAATGTGGTAGTGGTGGTGGTGGGGGGGAGGGATCTTGGAGTTCCTACACTTTTTTTCCCAGGACTTAACCCCTGGTTACACCTAAGCTTGTTAACCCTCATTGAGCCCAAACAGGCTCACTACACAGCCCAATCACCAAAGCAATCAGTGTACAGCATAAACCTGGCATTGGCTCCCACTACTGTCAATCAAGTCCAGTGGCGCGGGAGCCGAGTCCTGCTGTCCGTGTCGATGGACGCAACAACAGGACTCGGGAGCGCTGCCCCCCAGGGAAAGCGCTTCCCCTGTTGGGGACAGTTGGAGAAGAGGAGGACCCAGGAGCGCCGCTGAGGGACCCCAGAAGTGGAAGATGGGGGGGGGGCACTCTGTGCAAAACCAACTGCACAGAGGAGGTAATTATGACACGCCTGTTATTTTTTAAAAAAAAAGAACCTTTAGTATCACTTTAACCCCTTCAATACCGGAAACTTTCACCCCCTTCCTGCCCAGGCCAATTTTGCAGCTTTCAGCGCTGTCGCACTTTTAATTGCAAATTGCGCGGTCCTGCAGCGCTGTACCCATATGACATTTTTATAATTTTCTTCACACAAATAGAGCTTTCTTTTGGTGGTATTAAATCAGCTCTGGGTTTTTTATTTTTTGCTAAATAAACAAATAAAGACTGAAATTTGTGGGAAAAAAAACCCCAAATTTTTTTATAGTTTGTTATAAAATTTTGTAAATAAGTAATTTTTCTCCTTCACTGATGTGCACTGATGAGGCTGCACTGATGGGCACTGATGAGGCTGCACTGGTGGGCACTGATGAGGCTGCACTAGTGGGCACTGATAAGGAGACACTGATGAGGCTGCACTGATGAGGCTGCACTGGTGGGCACTGATGAGGAGGCACTGATGAGGCTGCACTGGTGGGTACTAATGAGGCGGCACTGATGGGCACTAATCAGGTTGCACTGATGGGCACTGATAGGCTGTACTGATGGGCACTGTTGAGGCTGTACTGATGGTCACTAATGAGGTAGCACTGAGGCACTAATGAGGCCTCACTGATGGGCACTGATAGGCGGCACTGATGATGCTGTACTGATGGGCACTAATGAGGCGGCACTGATGGGCACTAATGAGGCGGCACTGATGAGGCTGCACTCATGTGCACTGATGAGGCTGCACTGATGGGCACTGATGAGGCTGTACTGATGGTCACTAATGAGGCGGCACTGATGGGCACTAATGAGGCTGCACTGATGAGCACTGATAGGCTGCACTTATGGGCACTGATAATGCTGTACTGATGGTCACTAATGAGGCGGCACTGATGGGCACTAATGAGGGGGCACTGGTGAGGCTGCACTGATGTGCACTGATGAGGCTGCACTGATGGGCACTAATGAGGCTTCACTGATGGGCACTAATGAGGCAGCACTGATGTGCACTGATAGGCAGCACTGATAAGCAATACTGATGGGCTCTGATAGGCGGCACTGATGGGCACTGGTAGGTGGCACTAATGGGTACTGGTAGATGGCACTGATAGGTGACACTGATGAGGAAGCACTAATGGGTTCTGATTGGCAGTGCTGGCGGGCACTAATTGGCAGCACTGGTGGGCACTGTTGGGACTACACTGATAATCAAGACACTGATAATCAGTTCCCTGATTATCAGTGCCCATGTCCCTTTTACAGGAGCCAGTTATCGGCTCTCTTCTCCTTTCCTCATGCTGTCACAGTGAGGAAAGTAGTGCCGATAGCCATCTTTTGTGATCAGCTTTGATTGAACGCCGCTGATCAAGTAATAAAGAGCTGCTGATTGGCTCTTTACCTCAATCTGTGATCAGCAGTGTCCTGAGGATGGGTGCTTCCCAGAACTAGCCGGCTTTGCTGTATCCGTCATTCGCCTATAGAGCGGTCGGCAAGTGGTTAAAGGGTAAGTGAACTTCCAGTTCAAATTATCTATCTACATTCCAAGAGCAGGATAAATAAAAATGAGAAATTTAGATTTAGGGTGATACCACTTATTGGTGATACCATTTATTGTAGTACAAGCGAATGTGTCTACTGCCATGGGCTCTGGGGCCCATCTTGGGGAAACCTGTGTTGCATTTTGACAGGGAGCTCCAGTGAGATTTGGTGGTCATTTTGGGGTCACAGAGGGGCCTTGGTTTGGGTGATGTTCAGACCTGAAGGAGAGCCAAGCTTGCCTTGAAAGTTTGCACTACAATTTATTTAGCTAGCCAATAAACGGTATCACCCTATATCCAAACTTGGCCAGCATGGTAGAAAATATGAGAGCTGCAGCGAAATGAATGCAAAAATGGGCATAACTTTATTACTAACGTACACAGGGCGTTCACATTTCACATGTTGGTAGAGTAACTCTTCCTCTTTAGCAGTGGTCTCCAAACTGTGACCTGGGGGCCTGAACGCACCTCTTTGCTTGCCTTGATCTGGCCCTTGGGACGCTATTGCTCCCACTGACACCAACGATGGGGTGCTATTCCTTCCACTGACACCAACAATGGGGCATTGTTAATCCCACTGGACCAAAGACATTTTCTACTCCAACTGGCCACAGTCTGTCCTCTCCAAAAGTCTGAGGGACAGCAAACTTGACCTTTGTCTAAAAAGTTTGGTAACTCTTCCTCTAAAATAATTCTTCTTCTTCTTTTTCATTGTGGGTGCAGCACTGCCTCCGCAAGGGCTACTGGTTAACTGTCTCCCCATGATTAAGCTCAGAGGGGTGGAGCGAAACGTGTTGGAACATGGCCTGGTTGGAGTTCAGGCTGAGGTTGCCACTAAAACATTGATCGATGGGGTGCTATTCCTTCCACTGACACCAACAATGGGGCATTGTTAATCCCACTGGATTAAAGACATTTTCTACTCCAACTGGCCACAGTCTGTCCTCTCCAAAAGTCTGAGGGACAGCAAACTTGACCTTTGTCTAAAAAGTTTGGTAACTCTTCCTCTATAGTAACTCTTCTTCTTCTTTTTCATTGTGGTTTTAGCACTGCCCCCGCAAGGGCTAGTGGTTAACTGTCTCCCCATGATTAAGCTCAGGGGGGTGGAGCGAAACATGTTGGGGCGTGGCCTGGTTGGAGTTCAGGTTGAGGTTGCCACTAAAGAACATCGGAGTTCCTCTATAGTAACTCTTCTTCTTTTTCATTGTGGGTGTAGCACTGCCCCCGCAAGGGCTAGTGGATAACTGTCTTCCCATAATTAAGCTCAGAGGGGTGGAGCGAAACGTGTTGGAACATGGCCTGGTTGGAGTTCAGGCTGAGGTTGCCACTAAAACATTGATCGATGGGGTGCTATTCCTTCCACTGACACCAACAATGGGTCATTGTTAATCCCACTGGATCAAAGACATTTTCTACTCCAACTGGCCACAGTCTGTCCTCCCCTAAAGTCTGAGGGACTGCAAACTTGACCTTTGTCTAAAAGGTTTGGAGAGCCCTGCTCTATACTAACTCTTCCTCTATAGTAACTCTTCTTCTTTTTCATTGTGGGTGTAGCACTGCCCCCGCAAGGGCTACTGGTTAACTGTCTCCCCATGATTAAGCTCAGAGGGGTGGAGCGAAACGCGTTGGGGCATGGCCTGGTTGGAGCTCAGGCTGAGGTTGCCACTAAAGAACATTGATCGGAGGGATTGTTCAGATGTGCGGCTAAAGGGAGACCTTTCTCATGCCAACTGTCTCCCCTATTCCTGCACAGCGAGGCAACACACATTTTGCACTTGCATCCGGACACAAGAAAATCAGTCCCTGGGTTTGTTTTTGTTGTTTTTATTAGAGATAATATCTTAGATGGGGTAGAGGGGGTTATGGGATGCCCAACTTGACAGAAACAATGAATGGGGACAATTTCCTTCTTCTGTACAAAGTAAGGATCCTAGACTGCTCTCCCTATTAGACACCTTCGGTCCTTCAAGATCAGTGGCAAAAAGTCCCTTAACCACTTCCCAACTGCCGTATGCAAAATGACCGCCGGGAAGTGGCTGAGTTATCCTGACTGGACGTCATGTGACCTCCACAGGATAACAAGCCGCCGCGCACCCGGGGGGGGGGGCGCATCTCGGCGATTGGTGGTGTGGGAGGTCAGTCTGACCCCCCGCAATACTGATCTTGGTAAAACGTTTCGATCCGAAGCACTTTACCATGTGACCAGCCGTGACCAATCACGGCTGGTCACAGTGTAATATAGGAAAGCCGTTTATCTGCTTTTCCTGTACTCAGGTCTGCAGACCTGATGAGGGGAGAGCCGATCGGCTGCATCCCTGACAGGGAGGGTTTGTGCTGATGATTTATCAGCACAGCCCTCCCTCGGATCGCCACCCTAGACCACCAGGGAGCCTGCCCAGGGACCACCAGGGATGTGCCCACCCAGGACCACCAGGGAGCTGACCAGGGACCACCAGGGAGAACCCCCTAGACCACCAGGTAAGTGACATAATGCTCAGTGTGGATGGCACTCAGTGCCACCTTCAGATGCCACCCTAGACCACCAGGGAATGAGCCCCTATCAGTATATATGCCCACCAGTGCCCCTATCAGTGCCCACCAGTGCCCCTATCAATGCATACCAGTGCCCACCTATCAGTGCCCATCAGTGCCACCTATCAGTGCCCAGTGCCGCCTATGAATGCCAATCAGCGCTGTCTATGAGTGCCCATCAGTGCCACTTAGCAGTGTCCGTCAGTGCTGCATATCAGTGCTTATCAGTGCTGTATATCAGTGCCACCTCTCAGTACCCGTCAGTGCTGCGTATCAGTGCCGCCTAACAGTGCTCATCATCGCTGCATATAAGTGCCTCATCATCAGTGCCACCTCATCAGTGCCGCCTCATCAGTGCCAATCAGTACTGCCACATCAGTGCCCTTCAGTGTAGCCTCATCAGTGCCCACCAGTGATGGAGAAAATGTACTTATTTACAAAGTTTTGTGACAAAAATAGAGAATTTTTTTTTTTTCAAAATTTTGGGTCTTTATTTATTTGTAGCGCAAAAAATAAAAACCACAGGGGTGTTCAAATACCACCAAAAGAAAGCTCTATTTGTGGGAACAAAATGATAAAAAATCTGTTTGGGTGCAGCGTCGCACGACCGCGCAATTGTCATTCAAAGCGCAACAGCACTGAAAACTGAATATTGGTCTGGTAGTAAAGTGTCCTAAGTGCCCGGTATTGAAGTGGTTAAGGACTCTTAATCCCCTTTAGAAAACTAGTACAGTCTGTTGTAAACTGCATGCAGGAGTATCTCCTCTCCTTTGTAGAACTGCTCCCAGCTCCACTGCCTGCAGGAACTACAATCCCACCTGGCTGCTCTGCAGGTCACCCAGGGCAATGGATAGAAAAGGTTAAGTGCAGTGTTGTCCTTCAGAAATCTTGCTACATACGGCAATCTCTCCCCTTGTGAATCCCTGGGTGTACCGATGCACTCACTCTGTCCTCCTTGTTCCATGCTGCTCCTTAGGCAAAGTTCCTCCTCAAACCGTGATGCTGATAGGATCTTCCCAAGCCAGCCTGGAGGCAAAGCCCCCCCCAGACCCAGGGGTCCCCTCCTAGGCCATCGACAGCCTCTTGAACACTCCATCTTCCACCCAACTCTTCTGCTGGCATGGCTTCCCCATATTTAAGGCCTGACCTAACCCCCCAGCCAGGACATTCCGCCTAGGGGTTGGCCAAGTTCCCTTAACCACTTCAGCCCCGGAAGGATTTACCACTTTAGGACCAGAGCACTTTTTGCGATTCGGCACTGCGTCGCTTTAACTGCGACGTTGTACCCAAACAAAATTTGCGTCCTTTTTTCCCACAAATAGAGCTTTCTTTTGGTGGTATTTGATCCCCTCTGCGTCATTTCTGATCGCCGCTATAAACAAGAAAAGAGCGACAATTTTGCAAATAAACCCAAATTTCTTACTTTTTGCTAAAATACGAATCCAAAAAAAAAAAAATATAAAAAAAACATTTTTTTCTATCGGTTTTGGCCGATTTAGAGTCTTCCTCATATTTTTGGTAAAAAAAATCGCAATCGCGTTTATTGATTGCTTTGCGCAAAAGTTGCCGCGTTTATGGATGGTGAGAATTAATTTCTGGG
This sequence comes from Glandirana rugosa, assembly GCA_018402905.1. Lineage (NCBI taxonomy): Eukaryota > Metazoa > Chordata > Amphibia > Anura > Ranidae > Glandirana > Glandirana rugosa. Next base: position 573,349 of record BLSH010535245.1, read on the forward strand.
GTTTTTATTTTTTAAAATTTTTTACTAGTAATGGCGGCGATCTGTGATTTTTAGCGGTACTGCGATATTGCGGCGGACATGTCGGACCATTTTGATACTTCTTTGGGACCAATGGCATTCATAAAGCGATCAGTGCTATAAAAATGCATTGATTACTGTGTAAATGCCATTGGCAGTGAAAGGGTTAACCTGGAGGAGGCGCTCTAAGGGTTAACTGTGTTCCCTAGGCGTGTTCTAACTGTATGGGGGTTGGGCTGGCTGGGGGAGGGGAGTGATCACGGCTTCCATATACAGGAAGCCTGTGATCACAGCCCTTCCCCCTCTAACAGAACGGAGATCCGTGTTTACATACACGGACCTCTGTTCTTTCACTGCAGGGGGCATCATGGGTAGCCGGCGGCGATCGAGTCCGCTGTACCCGCTCCTTGGCCCCCCCCAACACAGTGAGCGCACGAGCGCATCTCCGGCTCACAGTGAGAGATGTCGCAGCCGCCGTCATATGATGGCGGTTTGCGATATCGAGCCACTCTGTCGCTGTCAGACTGCGGTCGGTAAGTGGTTAAGTATGCAGATCAGAACCTTCTGCCTACTAACTTTTAGAAGCTTCTAGATCCAGTGGGAGGTACCAGAGACCTGGCTCTGTAGAGCCATTCAGCCTGACCTGCATTAATCCGACCCAATTTCTGACTCACATAACTTACCATGAGTCATAACTTAAATTTGCCTGTGCTAACACTAATAGCACATTAGAGGGTGCTATACTGGTAAAAAATGGATTGCGAACAGAAACAACATGCCGTCATTGAGTTCTTGACAAAGGAAGGGTTCCGGCTCTAAAACATCCACAGAAGGCTAGAGGATGTTTACAGAGATGACACCACTAACAAAAGTCACCACTGACAAGACAACTTCTCTATGGTGTCATCTCCATAAACATTCTATAGTCTTCTGTGGATGTCGGACGGACTGCACCCCTCCTTCCTCAAAAACTCAATGACGGCATGTTGCTCCTGCTTGGGATCCATTATTTACCTGCAATGACACCACTGACAAATGTCACGATTGACAAGACATATTCTCAATGGGGTCATCTCCATAAACATTCTGTAGTCTTCTGTGTATATCGGATGACCTGTACCCCTCCTTCATCAAAAACTCAATGACGGCATATTGCTCCTGCTTGGCATTCATTATTTACATGCAATGACACCACTGAGAAAAGTCACCATTGACAAGACATCTTCTCAATGGGGTCATCTCCATAAACATTCTGTAGTCTTCTGTGTATATCGCATGACCTGTACCCTTCCTTCATCAAAAACTCAATGACGGCATATTGCTCCTGCTTGCAATCCATAATTTTTCCTGCAATGACACCACTGAGAAAAGTCAGCATTGACAAGACATCTTCTCAATGGGGTCATCTCTGTAAACATTCTGTAGTCTTCTGTGTATATCGGATGACCTGTACCCCTCCTTCATCAACAACTCAATGACGGCATGTTGCTCCTGCTTGGCATCCATTTTTCCTGCAATGACACCACTGACAAATGTCATGATTGACAAGACATCTTCTCAATGGTGTCATCTCTGTAAACATTCTGTAGTCGTCTGTGTATATCGGATAACCTGTACCCTTCCTTCATCAAAAACTCAATGACAGCATATTGCTCCTGCTTGGCATTCATTATTTACATGCAATGACACCACTGAGAAAAGTCACCATTGACAAGACATCTTCTCAATGGGGTCATCTCCATAAATATTCTGTAGTGTTTTGTGGATGTTGGACAGCCTGCCACCCTCCTTCATCAAGAACTCAATGACGGCATGTTGCTCCTGCTTGGAATCCATAATTTTTCCTGCAATGACACCACTGAGAAAAGTCACCACTGACAAGACATCTTCTCAATGGGGTCATCTCCATAAACATTCTGTAGTCTTCTGTGTATATCGAATGACCTGTATCCCTCCTTCATCAAAAACTCAATGACAGCATGTTGCTCCTGCTTGGCATCCATTATTTACCTGCGATGACACCACTGAGAAAATCTTCTCAATGGGGTCATCTCCATAAACATTCTGTAGTCTTCTGTGGATGTTGGACAGCCTGCACCCCTCCTTCATCAAGAACTCAATGTTGCTTCTGTTTGAAATCTGTTATTTAGCTGTAATGAAAAAGAGGAAGAGTTACTATAGAGGAAGAGCTACTTTACCAACATGTGAAATTTGAAGACCTATGTAAGATACTAAAAAAGTTATTACTTTTGGTATAGCCCTTGTAAAAAGGAAAACATCTCTTACTATTACGCCAGCCTATTCAAATATAAAGGTCCAATTGGGCTTTAAGATCAGAAAATATGCATTTTCAAATAGAATTGTCCCATATGCGCATGGCAGAGTTTCTTTTCTTAATTAGCCGTTGAAGAGGCTTATTTTTATCTGGATGGGAAATCACGGCTTAGTCGTCTCTCCCCGCTCCTAATTGTGCTGATCTTTTGTAACGTCAGTTAACTAAGTAATGAGTTCCTCACATTGACAGTAAGTGTTCGGAATCGCGTACCCTAAGTGCATTTGGTAGTTTGGATTGAATCAAGATCTTGCCAAGATGAAGGAGACATAGTAGCAGAGGTAGGCTCTAACTCTGCTGATTGAAATCTAGCGATGATGTTTCGGTAAGTGTGGAGATGACTAATAGCTGACTCAAGCCGATGAGGTCATTCTGTTGCAGTCATAGCCGCAGCTCATCAGCGAGATGGCCTCTCTGATTTAATGATTACAATTTCATTTTCTTTTTGCTGCAATGCAACCCCTGAGTGTAAAAAACAAAGTTATCAATATGTAATATACTGCGTGTTCAGAGGTCAAACTATGATTATCTATCCTGTCCAGCAGTTTCATATTGAAATCATTTCAGTGTTAACTCTATATCCTGAGAGCCAAATGTTACAATGCAATGAACACGTAATGGAGGAACCCAAAGAGATGAGGATGGCCTCTCTTATATTTCTGGCTCAGGGCTCCTGGTAAAGCCAATAGGTGGTACATGATCCCCATGATTAAGCTCCGTGGTGCAGAGTGAAACATGTTGGGGTCATGGCCTATTTGGACCCCAGGACTTATGGAATACTTCACATGATCCCCATGATTAAGCTACATGGTGCAGAGTGAAACATGTTGGGGTCATGGCCTATTTGGACCCCGGGACTTATGGAATACTTCACATGATCCCCATGATTAAGCTATATGGATACTAGACAGGAATTCCACAGCAATGGAGGAACCCACAGAGATGAGGAAGGCCTCCCTCATATCTCTGGCTCAGGACCCCTGGTAAAGCCAATAGGTGGTACATGATCCCCATGATTAAGCTCAGGGGTGCAGAGTGAAACATGTTGGGGGCACGGCCTGGTTGGATCCCTGGCTGAGACTGACACATACTCCTTTACAGTGGACTTGCAGTGATGTGCAGCTTATGGGATACCTCTCCTGCTATATGGTGATGTCTAGAGCTGAGATAAGCTCTGTTCCCGGCCAGCACTCCCAGCAGTTGGCACCGGATGAAGACCCTCCAGAGCCTGAGAGGCACCTATTCTTTCTATTTGGTTCACAGGTGGCACAAAGGCGTAAAGTAGCAGGAGTGCCTTGTAGGTCTTGCCAGCAGTTGGCACAGGTAGACAGGTGTATCTGAACCGGTCAGTGTTGAGTAGCTTCCCCACAGGAGATGATGGACAGGATACTGGACACATGGATACTAGACAGGAATTCCACAGCAATGGAGGTACCCAAAGAGATGAAGAAGGCCTCTCTTATATCTCAGGCTCAGGGCCCCTGGTAAAGCCAATAGGTGGTACATGATCCGCATGATTAAGCTCCGGGGTGCAGAGTGAAACATGTTGGGGTCATAGCCTATTTGGACCCCAGGCTGAAACTGCCACATACTCCTTTACAGTGGACTTATGGGATACTTCTCCTGCCACATGGTAATGTCTAGAGCTGAGCCGAGCTCTGTTCCCAGCCAGCACATACAGCAGTTGGCATCAGATGAGGACCTTCCAGAGCCTGAGTTGCACCTATGCTTTCTATTTGGCTCACAAGTGGCACAAAGGCATAAAGTAGCAGGAGTGCCTTGTAGTTCTTGCCAGTGGTTGGCACAGGTAGACAGGTGTATCTGAACCGGTCAGTGTTGAGTAGCTTCCCCACAGGAGATGATGGACAGGATACTGGACACATGGATACTAGACAGGAATTCCACAGCAATGGAGGAACCCAAAGAGATGAAGAAGGCCTCTCTTATATCTCTGGCTCAGGGCCCCTGGTAAAGCCAATAGGTGGTACATGATCCCCATGAGTAAGATCCGGGGTGCAGAGTGAAACATGTTGGGGTCATAGCCTATTTGGACCCCAGGCTGAAACTGCCACATACTCCTTTACAGTGGACTTATGGGATACTTCTCCTGCCACATGGTGATGTCTAGAGCTGAGACAAGCTCTGTTCCCAGCCAGCACTTACAGCAGTTGGCATCAGATGAGGACCTTCCAGAGCCTGAGTTGCACCTATTCTTTCTATTTGACTCACAAGTGGCACAAAGGTGTAAAGTAGCAGGAGTGCCTTGTAGGTCTTGCCAGCGGTTGGCACAGGTAGACAGGTGTATCTGGAATGGTCAGTGTTGAGTAGCTTCCCCACAGGAGATGATGGACAGGATACTGGACACATGGATACTAGACAGGAATTCCACAGCAATGGAGGAACCCACAGAGATGAGGAAGGCCTCCCTCATATCTCTGGCTCAGGACCCCTGGTAAAGCCAATAGGTGGTACATGATCCCCATGATTAAGCTCCGGGGTGCAGAGTGAAACATGTTGGGGGTACGGCCTGGTTGGATCCCTGGCTGAGACTGACACATACTCCTTTACAGTGGACTTGCAGTGATGTGCAGCTTATGGGATACCTCTCCTGCTACATGGTGATGTCTAGAGCTGAGATAATCTCTGTTCCCGGCCAGCACTCCCAGCAGTTGGCACCGGATGAAGACCCTCCAGAGCCTGAGAGGCACCTATTCTTTCTATTTGGTTCACAGGTGGCACAAAGGCGTAAAGTAGCAGGAGTGCCTTGTAGGTCTTGCCAGCAGTTGGCACAGGTAGACAGGTGTATCTGAACCGGTCAGTGTTGAGTAGCTTCCCCACAGGAGATGATGGACAGGATACTGGACACATGGATACTAGACAGGAATTCCACAGCAATGGAGGAACCCAAAGAGATGAAGAAGGCCTCTCTTATATCTCTGGCTCAGGGCCCCTGGTAAAGCCAATAGGTGGTACATGATCCCCATGATTAAGCTCCGGGGTGCAGAGTGAAACATGTTGCGGTCATGGCCTATTTGGACCCCAGGCTGAAACTGCCACATACTCCTTTACAGTGGACTTATGGGATACTTCTCCTGCCACATGGTGATGTCTAGAGCTGAGACGAGCTCTTTTCCCAGCCAGGACTTACAGCAGTTCTCATCAGATGAGGACCTTCCAGAGCCTGAGCGGCACCTATACTTTCTATTTGGTTCATAGGTGGCAAAAGGGCCTAAAGTAGCATAAGTGCCTTGTAGGTCTTGCCAGCAGTTGGCACAGGTAGACAGGTGTATCTGAACCGGTCAATGTTGAGTAGCTTCCCCACAGGAGATGATGGACAGGATACTGGACGCATGGATACTAGACAGGGATTCCACAGTAATGGAGGAACCCAAAGGGATCAGGATGGCCTCCCTTATATCTCTGGCTCAGGACCCCTGGTAAAGCCAATAGGTGGTACATGATCCCCATGATTAAGCTCCAGGGTGCAGAGTGAAACATGTTGGGGGCATGGCCTGGTTGGATCCCTGGCTGAGACTACCACATACTCCTTTACAGTGGACTTGCAGTGATGTGCAGTTTATGGGATACCTCTCCTGCTACATGGTGATGTCTAGAGCTGAGATAAGCTCTGTTCCCAGCCAGCACTCCCAGCAGTTGGCACTGGATGAAAACCCTCCAGAGCCGGGGGGCGCATGCGCGAAGCCGTCCATGCTAGTCGCATAGGATCGGAGCTCCGCACCCGGGGAAGACGCCGCGGCTGATACTGACGATTCAGGGCACCCATCCACAACCACCTACGAAGCCTAATCACCCGCAACACTCGCGCACCTAACGGGATGGTCCTCGGAGGCCCCCGCAGCATGGTTAAGGCGAAAACCATACGCGAGGCCCTGGCTCAGGCCTCCTCCAAGATGGCGGCGGACACCGCGAGGCGAGCGAGCAACCCATCCCAAAAATCTCCGCGGAGACCACAGGCTGCACACAGAGATGAGGGCGAGTCGGAAGGTGAGACCATGTCTACCCCCACACTCACACAAGACTCCCAAACTGCCTTAATGGCTCAATTCGAGCGGATGCTCCATAGGGCCCTCAAACAGACATCAGAGCAAATCACTGACCACCTCACAAGGGAGATCAGGGAGCTAGGCCACCGCACAGAGGAGCTGGAACAGAGGGTGGATGATATTGAAGCCAATATAAATAATCAGTCTGAAGAGGTTGCAGTCCTGAAAGAGGAAAAT
>BLSH010535245.1:586048-605097 GCA_018402905.1 Glandirana rugosa
CCTTAAGGACGGACCATAGGTACACAGGTCCTAGGACGGGTAGTAGAGGACACGCCTTCGATGAGTTGTAACTGACCAAGTCTATGTGGACAGATGGACACGGTTGACGACCGTTCTGGATGTTCCGTGAGTACGATGAAATACGGGAACACGGTGGACACTTGGTTTACCTTTCATATCCACGGTGAGGGCATCTGGGCTAGGTGATGCACTTTTGGAAGACTTTCTACCTATGTTGCTTCTTGATGTCCCTGTACTATTTATGTCTGAGCTCATGATGTGTCTAGTTACTATACTTTACTATATCACTTGAGCCCTTGTTGCCATGATTCTTAGACCTGTCATACAATGGATCTATCTAGCACCACTGTGAATTTCTGTACAATTACCTTTGTATATCTATTCTATTTCAATAAACTGTTTGAAACAGAAAACCCTCCAGAGCCTGAGTGGCACCTATACTTTCCATTTGGTTCACAGGTGGCACAAGGGCATAAAGTAGCATGAGTGCCTTGTAGGTCTTGCCAGCAGTTGGCACAGGTAGACAGGTGTATCTGAACCAGTCAATGTTGAGTAGCTTCCGCACAGGAGATGATGGGCAGGATCCTGGACACATGGATACCAGGCAGGAATTCCACAGCAGGGAGTGACAACCACTGGAACAGTATGTAGGTGGGGTGCAGCGTGGTAATAATTCTCACAGTCGGGTGCAAATAGGGAACAACAGTTCACAACAAACCCAGTGGGAAGACTGCCCAACCGGGTACACTCATGGTTTCCATCAACGTGAAGAGAGCAGGTTTCAGCCAGACTGATAACTTCTGTTAAGAGGGCAAAATGCTGCCTGACTGTCTCGGGTCCAAGCGGAAAAATGTACAGAGAAACCCTACACTTTCCATCCTCGTCAGGAACCTTTCCTTACTGCTAGTATTGTCCCTAACAGATGGGGTATCTTTCACAATGCTACTCACTAGCATAAAGCACACCAAGCCTAGGAGCCAGGGCCTTAATCACATAGCGCCTGCCCACCCTCATTGTACTGCTGAAGGCAAAGCGAAGTACCTGCATGTTGCTGCCCACTTACAGGTTTAGGGCACACGTTTGCGCACCCCCAGCCAGCTTGGGAGCCTGTCAGCAAGTCCCGGCCAACGATTTACAGCTGGGAACTACTGATCATCAGCTGTTTACAATCACAGGCCAGAGCTCCGTGTTGACATTCAACACAGAGCTCTGCACATTGGGGATGATCTCTCTGTTTCTCATCCCCGCAAAGCAGGGCTGTCTGAATCTCCTGGCTTCCTGGCTCCTGCCTGCTGGACAAAGCCCAATTTGAACCCTATGTTTCCTTGATAGACATGCTCCTGTCCATAACTCACACTTCCCAATTAAGGGCCTTTTGATGACACAGAACATGCTATTTATAGCGTCTGCCCAAAAAAATGTCTACCAAAATCTGACAGGAAACTTGTCAAAATGTCACACAGGCTGTCCCAAGATGACGCCCAGAGAATGTGCAGAGAATACATTATTCCTGTGCTGGGGTTACCCCTAGTCTGTCTGCAGGATGAAGCCCAGTTTGGACCCTATGTGTCCATGATAGACATGTTTTTGTCCCTAACTCATACTTCCCAATTCAGGGCCTTTTGGGGATGCAGATCGTACTATAAATAGTGTTTCTGTGTCCAAAAAAGGCCACCGAAATCTCATGGGAACCTTGTCACAAAGTGACACAGGCTATTCCAAGATGGCTCCCAGAGTCCCCAACTCACGCTTCTCTATACAGGACCTTTTGGTGATGCAGATCGTACTATTTATAGATCCTCTGTGCGCAAAAAAGGCCCAACGAAATCTCAGGGGAACCCTGTCACTATGTGACACAGGCTATCCCAAGATGGCACCCATTGTCCATGTCAGAGAATACATCATTCCTGTGCTGGGCTCCCCCTAGTCTGCATGCAGGATGAAGTCCAGTTCAGACCCCATCTGTCCATGATAGGCATGTTCTTGTCCCTAACTCACACTTCGCTATACAGGGCCTTTTGGTGTTGCAGATCGTGCTATTTATAGCACAAATGCCCACCGAAATCTGACGGAACCAAGTCACTATGTGACACAGGCTATCCCAAGATGGCACCCATTGTCCATGGCAGAGTGCTTCTGTCCATGATAGGCATGTTCTGGTCCCTAACTCACACTTCTCTATACAGGACCTTTTGGTGATGCAAATCATGCTATTTGTAGATCCTCTGTGTGCAAAAATGCCCACCGAAATCTGACAGAACCCAGACACTATGTGACACAGGCTATCCCAAGATGGCACCCATTGTCCATGGCAGAGTGCTTCTGTCCGTGATAGGCATGTTCTGGTCCCTAACTCACACTCTCCTATACAGGCCCTTTTGATGATGCAGATCGTGCTATTTATAGAGCCTCTGTGTGCAAAAATGTCCGCCAAAATCTGACGAAACCCAGTCACTATGCTACACAGGTTATCCCAAGATGGCACCCATTGTCTATGGCAGAGTGCTTCTGTCCATGATAGGCATGTTCTGGTCCGTAACTCACACTCTCCTATACAGGCCCTTTTGATGATGCAGATCGTGCTATTTATAGAGCCTCTGTGTGCAAAAATGCCCGCCGAAATCTGACGAAACCCAGGCACTATGCGACACAGGCTATCCCAAGATGGCACCCATTGCCCATGGCAGAGTGCTTCTGTCCATGATAGGCATGTTCTGGTCCCTAACTCACACTTCTCTATACAGGACCTTTTGGTGATGCAAATCATGCTATTTATAGATCCTCTGTGTGCAAAAATGCCCGCCGAAATCTGACGGAACCCAGGCTATCCCAAGATGGCTCCCAGAGTCGATGACAGAGAATACCTCATTTCTTTGCTGGGCTCCCCCTAGTGCCAGTAGTGGGAATCTCACGTCACCTGAAAGAATGTGGTACGAATGCCCGGTGGTCTTACTGAACCAATGTTAAAAACGTCCATACCTAGAATTCCCTTTTAAATAAAGATGAAGTCATGCCAAGCGATCCGGGCGGCCTTTGTATCCCGATGAGCTGCGTCTCGGAGAACCAAGGAGCTAATTGAATTTCAGTTGTTCAGTCATCTCTAAGGAGAGAATACTGCACTATGATTCATAGCTCCGCTGATGTCACCCGCTATTATTATGCTAGGGGGGACTTAAAAGGAAAGTTCCCCAAAAATCCTGCAGAACCAAGCATGACTACACTGGAGGACAATATATTCTAGCAATGGTTAACGGGGAACCCTTTGATATTAATAAAAATAGGATTTGAATATTTCTACAAAGACATTCAGATATTATTAGAAATTATAGTGGCCGTCTTCTTAAAATTTAAAGCTGTAAAAGAAAATCTATAGCACCTTTGGTCAAAGAAATTTGGAGTCCTTCCCAAAATGTGTCTCCTGGAGCCCGGCCAAACCCCATTACAGAGAAAGGGGTGCTTTCTAGAGCAGGGGTAGGCAACCAGCTGTTGTGGAACTACATTTCCCATGAGGCATTGCAAGGCTGGCAGATACAACTACTCCCAGAGGCATGATGGTACTTGTAGTTCTGCAACAGCTGGAGGGACCCAGGTTGCCTACCCTTGTTCTAGAGCGTCTCACCGTCCTAATGAAGAGACGGAGGAATACCTACAAAATCGGGCGCACCACGAGACTTAGGATCAAGGATTAGTTATAATAAAATGGCATAGTTTATTGAAAATTCATAAAAACAATATCAGCATTAAAATATTCTACGCGTTTCTTGGGGTGTAGAGGGCGATGGCTACCCCCAAGGATGATACAGCCTACAAAAATATTCGACGACTTTGTACAAAATTAGTGATACATTGCACCAAAACGGTCAAAACATAAGAAGTCGATATGCGGTAGATCAACGTGTTTCGCTATAAGCTTCTTCAGGACCCTTTGATTTGTAGGACCCATATTATTCCCTGATATTAGTATTATAATTTATTATATCAGGGATATGCAATTAGCGGACCTCCAGCTGTTGCAAAACTACAAGTCCCTAGGCTCTGAAGAAGAAGGCCAGTCATTTGAAACGCATCAGCCTGGGGGGTCTCATCCAGGAGCCCCCACTCCCAGGTTCAGTGGTTCGAGCAACGATGAGAGTTGTCTACCCCGAGGATAAAGATAGATACAGCCTACAAAAATATTCAACTACTTTGTACAAAATTAGTGATACATTGTACCAAAACGGTCAAAACATAAGAAGTCGATATGCGGTAGATCAACGTGTTTCGCTATAAGCTTCTTCAGGACCCTTTGATTTGTAGGACCCATATTATTCCCTGATATCAATATTATAATGTATTATATGATAAATGTAATGGAGACAATGTATTGATATATATATTTTTCTGTTCATGTTTAAGTTATTTCGGCCTGCGAATCAAAGGGTCTTATCCCTCCCTCATTCCATCCCATGGGAGGGGCCATGGCTCTCACATCGTGGGTGTGTCTGTAGGACCCATATTATTCCCTGATATCAGTATTATAATTTATTATATCAGGGATATGCAATTAGCGGACCTCCAGCTGTTGCAAAACTACAAGTCCCTAGGCTCTGAAGAAGAAGGCCAGTCATTTGAAACGCATCAGCCTGGGGGGTCTCATCCAGGAGCCCCCACTCCCAGGTTCAGTGGTTCGAGCAACGATGAAAGATGTCTACCCCAAGGATGTAGATAGATACAGCCTACAAAAATATTCAACTACTTTGTACAAAATTAGTGATACATTGTACCAAAACGGTCAAAACATAAGAAGTCGATATGCGGTAGATCAACGTGTTTCGCTATAAGCTTCTTCAGGACCCTTTGATTTGTAGGACCCATATTATTCCCTGATATCAGTATTATAATTTATTATATTAGGGATATGCAATTAGCGGACCTCCAGCTGTTGCAAAACTACAAGTCCCTAGGCTCTGAAGAAGAAGGCCAGTCATTTGAAACGCATCAGCCTGGGGGGTCTCATCCAGGAGCCCCCACTCCCAGGTTCAGTGGTTCGAGCAACAATGAGAGATGTCTACCCCAAGGATGAAGATAGATACAGCCTACAAAAATATTCAACTACTTTGTACAAAATTAGTGATACATTGTACCAAAACGGTCAAAACATAAGAAGTCGATATGCGGTAGATCAACGTGTTTCGCTATAAGCTTCTTCAGGACCCTTTGATTTGTAGGACCCATATTATTCCCTGATATCAATATTATAATGTATTATATGATAAATGTAATGGAGACAATGTATTGATATATATATTTTTCTGTTCATGTTTAAGTTATTTCGGCCTGCGAATCAAAGGGTCTTATCCCTCCCTCATTCCATCCCATGGGAGGGGCCATGGCTCTCACATCGTGGGTGTGTCTGTAGGACCCATATTATTCCCTGATATCAGTATTATAATTTATTATATCAGGGATATGCAATTAGCGGACCTCCAGCTGTTGCAAAACTACAAGTCCCTAGGCTCTGAAGAAGAAGGCCAGTCATTTGAAACACGTCAGCCTGAGGGGTCTCATCAAGGACCCCCCACTCCCAGGTTCAGTGGTTCGAGCAACGATGAGAGATGTCTACCCCAAGGATGAAGGTAGATACAGCCTACAAAAATATTCAACTACTTTGTACAAAATTAGTGATACATTGCACCAAAACTGTCAAAACATAAGAAGTCGATATATACAGTAGATCAACACGTTTCGCTATAAGCTTCTTCAGGACCCTTGGATTTGTAGGACCCATATTATTCCCTGATATCAATATTATAAAGTATTATATGATAAATGTAATGGAGACAATGTATTGATATATATATTTTTCTGTTCATGTTTAAGTGATTTTGGCCTACAAATCAACGGGTCTTATCCCTCCCTCATTCCATCCCATGGGAGGGGCCATGGCTCTCACATCGTGGGTGTGTCTGTAGGGTATAACTATTGTGAATTAAGCCATTTAAAGCTAGGCTCTGAAGGAGAAGGCCAGTCATTTGAAATGCATCAGCCTGAGGGGTCTCATCAAGGACCCCCCAACTCCCAGGTTCAGTGGTTCGAGCAACGATGAGAGATGTCTACCCCGAGGATGAAGATAGATACAGCCTACAAAAATTTTCGATTACTTTGTACAAAATTAGTGATACATTGCACCAAAACGGTCAAAACATGAGAAGTCGATATGCGGTAGATCAACGCGTTTCGCTATAAGCTTCTTCAGGACCCTTTGATTTGTAGGACCCATATTATTCCCTGATATTAATATTATAATGTATTATATGATAAATGTAATGGAGACAATGTATTGATATATATATTTTTCTGTTCATGTTTAAGTGATTTCGGCCTACGAATCAAAGGGTCTTATTCCCTCCCTCATTCCATTCCATGGGAGGGGCCATGGCTCTTACATCGTGGGTGTGTCTGTAGGGTATAAGTACTGTGAATTAAGCCATTTCAAGTTAGGCTCTGAAGAAGAAGGCCAGTCATTTGAAACACGTCAGCCTGAGGGGTCTCATCAAGGACCCCCCACTCCCAGGTTCAGTGGTTCGAGCAACGATGAGAGATGTCTACCTCAAGAATGAAGATAGATACAGCCTACAGAAATATTCGACTGCTTTGTACAAAATTAGTGATACATGGCACCAAAATGGTCAAAACAAAAGAAGTCAATATGCGGTAGATCAACGTGTTTCGCTATAAGCTTCTTCAGGACCATTTGATTTGTAGGACCTATATTATTCCCTGATATCAGTATTATAATGTATTATATCAGGGATATGCAATTAGCGGACCTCCAGCTGTTGCAAAACTACAAGTCCCATCATTCCTCTGCCTCTGGGCATCATGTTTGTGGCTGTCAGAGTCTTGCTATGCCTCATGGGACTTGTAGTTCTGCAACATCTGGAGGTCCGCAAATTGCATATCCCTGTATTATATGATAAATGTAATGGAGACAATGTATTGATATATATATTTTTCTGTTCCTGTTTAAGTGATTTCGGCCTACGAACCAAAGGGTCTTATCCCTCCCTCATTCCATCCCATGGGAGGGGCCATGGCTCTTACATCGTGGGTGTGTCTGTAGGGTATAAGTACTGTGAATTAAGCCATTTCAAGTTAGGCTCTGAAGAAGAAGGCTGGTCATTTGAAATGCGTCAGCCTGAGGGGTCTCATCCAGGACCCCCCACTCCCAGGTTCAGTGGTTCGAGCAACGATGAGAGATGTCTACCCCGAGGATGACGATAGATACAGCCTACAAAAATATTAGACTACTTTGTACAAAATTAGTGATACATTGCACCAAAACGGTCAAAACATAAGAAGTCGATATGCGGTAGATCAACGCGTTTCGCTATAAGCTTCTTCAGGACCCTTTGATTTGTAGGACCCATGTTATTCCCTGATATCAATATTATAATGTATTATATGATAAATGTAATGGAGACAATGTATTGATATATATATATTTTTCTGTTCATGTTTAAGTGATTTCGGCCTACGAACCAAAGGGTCTTATTCCTCCCTCATTCCATCCCATGGGAGGGGCCATGGCTCTCACATCGTGGGTGTGTCTGTGGGGTATAAGTACTATGAATTAAGCCATTTCAGGCTGACTCTGAAGAAGAAGGCCGGTCATTCGAAATGCGTCAGCCTGAGGGGTCTTATCCAGGACCCCCCACTCCCAGGTTCAGTGGTTCGAGCAACGATGAGAGATAGCCACAGATGAGACCTGTTTTTAACATTTGTTTGTGAGCAGATATCTTTATGATTGAATAAATCTGCTGAATAATGCACTAGGCCAGTGTGCCCTCCTTTCTTTTTCTATCCTCAAAATACCACCCCAGCAACCTACACTATATTGTCAAAAGTATTGGGACGCATTTACACGCACATGAACTTTAATGGCAACCCAGTCTTAGTCCATGGGGTTCAATATTGAGTTGGCCCACCCTTTGCAGCTATAACAGCTTCACCTCTTCTGCGAAGGCCGTCCACAAGGTTTAGGAAGAGCATTTGTGAGGTCAGGCACTGAAATTGGACGAGAAGGCCTGGCTCGCAGTCTCCACTCTAATTCATCCCAAAGGTGTTCTATTAGGTTGAGGTCAGGACTCTGTGCAGGCCAGTCAAGTTCCTCCACCCCAAACTCGCTCATCCATGTTTTTATGGACCTTGCTTTGTGCAGTGGTTCACAGCCATGTTGGAACAGGAAGGGGCCATCCCCAAACTCTTCCCACAAAGTTGGGAGCATGAAATTATCCAAAATGTCTTGGTATGCTGACGCCTTAAGAGTTCCCTTCACTGGAACTAAGGGGCCAAGCCCAACCTTTAAAAAACAACCCCACACCATAATCCCCCCTCCACCAAATGATTTTACCAGTGCACAAAGCAAGGTCCATAAAGACATGGATGAGGGAGTTTGGGGTGGAGGAACTTGACTGGCCTGCACAGAGTCCTGACCTCAACCCGATAGAACACCTTTGTGATGAATTAGAGTGGAGACTGTGAGCAAGGCCTTCTCATCCAACATCAGTGCCTGAGCTCACAAATGTGCTTCTGGAAGAATGGTCAAACATTCCCATAGACACTCCTAAACCTTGTGGACAGTCTTCCCAGAAGAGGTGAAGCTGTTATAGCTGCAAAGGGTGGGCCAACTCAATATTGAACCCTATGGACTAAGACTGGGATGCCATTAAAGTTCATGTGCGTGTAAAGGCAGGCGTCCCAATACTTTTGACAATATAGTGTAGATCCATACCAGCAATTGTAGATCTTCCAGCAGCCAGCATCAATAGAACCTCCAGTAGCGAGGACCACCTGTTCCCTGCCTCAACAGTAGATCCCTTCCAGCAACAATAGACCCCACCAGCGACAATAGACCCCTCTCCCACCCAACAACAAAATACTACCCCAACAACAGAGATCCATCCAACTGTAGATCTTCCAGCAGCTAGCATCAATAGATCCCTTTGTCAACAGTAAATCCCTTCCAGCAACAATAGACCTCCCCAGCAAAAACAGACCCCCCTACAATAAAATACCACCCCAGCAACATAGATCCAACCCAACAACAGTAGATCTTCCGGCAGCCAGGAACACCCGATCCCTCTGTCAACAGGAGACCCCTTCCAGCAACAACAGACAGCAGCCAGGATAAATAGACCTTCCAGCACCCCCCCAGCACCCCTTGCCATTACCATCAGTCCTGGAGGTGCCGGAAATGTGTTCCCCCGCGTTCCCGCGGACTACTTTATCATTTTCATTTAAAACGCATGTACCAGGCAGATTCACCTTCAGTCAATGTTTGGTGAAAGTCACTAACTGCTTTATAAATATTTCCCTATGTTTGTCGGGGATGTTGGTACAATATATCCTAATTCAGCACAGTATAAGTATAGGGTTCTAAGTGAGATGTTCTAGACCAGGGGTCTCCAAACTTTCTAACCAAAGGGTCAGTTTACCATCCTTAAGACTTTAGGGGGGTCAGGCTGTGGCCATCGGGAGTAAACAATCCCCCATCATTGGTGTCATTGGGAGGAATTGTGGCCCATCATTGGTGTCATTGGGAGGAATTGTGGCCCATCATTGGTGTCATTGGGAGGAATTGTGGCCCATCCTTGGTGTCATTGGGAGGAATTGTGGCCCATCATTGGTGTCATTGGGAGGAATTGTGGCCCATCCTTGGTGTCATTGGGAGGAATTGTGGCCCATCATTGGTGTCATTGGGTGGAATTGTGGCCCATCCTTGGTGGCATTGGGAGGAATTGTGGCCCATCATTGGTGTCATTGGGAGGAATTGTGGCCCATCCTTGGTGTCATTGGGAGGAATTGTGGCCCATAATTGGTGTCATTGGACCCCATTGTTGGTGTCATTGATAGAAATTGGGCCCCATTGTTGGTTGCATTGGGGGGAGTTGTGCCCTTCATTGGTGTCAGTAAATAAAATGGCACCCCAAGGGCCGGATAAAAGCAAGCAAAGGGCCGCATCAGGCCCCCGGGCTGATGTTTCCAGACCACTGTCCTAGTACCTAAATAACAAGAACCAAATCCCAAAACAACCCAATGGCCTTGGTTTGAAGGTCAAGAAAGTTCACCACCATTGACCGAGAATTGGCCAGAAGCATTGATGTGGTTTTATTATAAATATTTCTATGCATTGAGAACACGGCAAATAATGTGGAGGAGATGGAACGAGCGTTTCAGGCAAAGGCACTGAGTTCTGAGCGTTAAAAAGCTGCACCTTGTAAATTCACAGTGGAGAGAAGAGTAAATCTGAAATCTGGAGAATCTTCTCTAGGGGGACCAATGGTGCCTATGAATGATTCGTCCCCTCACTTCATCATACGAGGAAAGGAGCCCCCTAGTGCCACATCCCCCATAGTACTTCCATCTTTTTATTCCAGCTATAGGAATAAAAACAAGCAGCTCTCCCAAAGGGAGGAAAACAGCGTCTTTTTACAGGCGACTTGAATAGACAAAAGTTGCAGTGAACAGTAAATTCCCATAATACTTCTAGCGTTATTCGCTATTCACCCCTTCAGTACCGGCCACTTTCACCCCCTTCCTGCCCAGGCCAATTATCAGCTTTCAGCGCTGTCGCCCTTTGAATGACAATTGCGTGGTCATGTGACACTGCACCCATGTGACATTTTTATCATTTGTTGAGACAGGTAGAGCTTTTTTTTTTGGTGGTATTAAATCACCACTGGGTTTTTTTTTTACTAAACAAATGAAAAAAATTTGAAGAAAAAAAAGTTTTTCTTAGTTTCTCTTAAAACATTTTGCAAATAAGTAATTTTTCTTCTTCACTGATGGGCACTGATGAGGCTGCACTGATGAGGCTGCACTGATGAAGCGGCACTGATAGGCGGACTGATGAACACAGATAAGCTGCACTGATGGGCACCGATGAGGCTGCCTTGATGAGGTAGCACTAATGAGAACTGATGAGGTGGCTCCGTTGAGGCTGCACTGATGGACACTGATGAGACTGCACTGATGAGGCAGCACTGATGAGGCTGCACTGATGGGCACTGATGAGGCTGCACTGAGGAGGCGGGACTGATGAGGCTGCACTGATGGGCACTGATGAGGCTGCACTGATGAGGCAGCCCTGATGAGACTGCACTGATAGGCGGGACTGATGAACACTGATAAGCTGTACTGATGGGCACTGATGAGGCTGCATTGATGTAGCAGTACGGATGAGGTGGCCCTGATGAGGCTGCACTGATGGACACTGACGAGGCTGCACTGATGAGGCTGCACTGAAGGGCACTAATGAGGCTGGACTCATGAGGTGGCACTGATGAGGCTGCACTGATGAGGCATCACTGATGAGGCTGCACTGATGGGGGGCTGATGAACAGTGACAAGCTGTACTGATGTGCACTGATGAGGCTGCACTGATGGGCACTGATGAGGCTGCATTGATGAGGCTGCACTGATGTTCACTGATGAGGCTGCACTGATGGGCACTGATGAGGCGACACTAATGGGCACGGATGAGGCTGCAGTGATGGGCACTGATGAGGCGACACTGATGGGCACTGATAAGCTGCACTTATCTGCACTGATGGGCATTAATGAGGCTGCATTGATGAGGCAGCACTGATGAGGCTTCACTGATAGGCGGGACTGATGAATACTGATATGCTGTACTGATGGGCACTGATGAGGCAGCATTGATGGGCACTGATGAGGCAGCACTGATGGGCACTGATGAGGCTGCACTGATGGGCACTGATGAGGCGACACTGATGGGCACTGATGAGGCAGCACTGATGGGCACTGATAAGCTGCACTGATCTGCACTGATGGGCATTGTTGAGGCAGCATTGATAATCAGTGCCCTGATTATCAATGTAAACAATGTGCTGACAGCTTTGCCAATTATCGGCTTTTCTTTCCTCACACAGAGACAGCATTTGAGGAAAGTACTGCCATTGACTGGTAAGTCTGTTTATATGTAATCAGCTGATCACATGGTAAAGGTCACAGAGCGCACCCGATGCACGGTCCAGGGGGAGCACGGGGGGGTGGGGCGTGTTTCTGGGAGGACGTCAGTGGGCGCCCTCCCAGAACTAGTGAGCCGCACCGTAGCTGTCCTTAAGCTATAGCGTGATAATTAGGGGGTTAAACAAGTCTTTTTCAACCTTTTCACCCTAAAGGAAATTGCTCCCAGGTCTTGGGAAACCACTGCTAGAATGACTTCATCGGGGGGACTGTGGGAAAAAATGCCCTTTGCATCAGTGGCCAGTTGGAAGAATGTCCCCCATACAGACAGCTAAAAAGACCACTGATGTCATGCCACTGACTCTGGTGTTGGCCCTGGAACTAAGCAGGTGCCATCATATAGGACAGGGATATGCAATTATCGGACCTCCAGATGTTGCAGAACTACAAATCCCATGAGGCATAGCAAGACTCTGACAGCCACAAGCATGACGCCCAGAGGCAGAGGCATGATGGGACTTGTAGTTTTGCAACAGCTGGAGGTCCGCTAATTGCATATCCCTGATATAGGAGGTCCATAGGCCAAAGCTCAAGGAACTCCTAGCAACTCTAAAGTTCCATGGAACCCTGGTTGTGAATGGCCGCTTTAAACTATGGAATGATTAAATTAGGAAAAAAAAAAAACAATTTCCTAATAAAAAGGAGTCATAGCCAAAGCTTTTAGGCCATGCGTCTCTTTAGGGTCACAGGTGTGCACTTACTTTTGCTCTAAAGTCCTCATAGCTAGTAATGAACTGCCACTTATACATGAAGAACGCTGTAACATAACAGCTCAGTGTAACCCAATCTGCTGACCAGATATGGTCCAAGATACTTGTAAGATGGTTCCAGTACAGTGGCAGATATTATCTGGTTGCCCTACATGTTGCGCGTGGGGCGCTTCCTCAGCGTTTGTACTGGAAGGTCGTTTGGACGGCAGTGGTGCACTTGTCTGATCATTTCCCCCAGCCGATTTCCAGCTTCAATAATTTTCCTTGGCTTAGATCCACTACAGACCGGTTATGTGTATGGAAGCTCGGTACCTCTTAGGTCACTGTTTGTGACTACCACTCGCTTCCCTGTGGCCCTTAGACCAGGGTTTCTCAACCAGGTTCCATGGAACCCTAGGGTTCCTCCAGAGGTTGCTAGGGGTTCCTTGAGCAAAGGTCAATTTCTACCCTCAGAGGAATTCCCAATGATACCATTGATCTTTTTAGCTATCTGTAAGGGGGTAATTCTTCCCAATGACCACAAGTGTGAGGAGCATTCTTCCCATTGACCATCACACAAATGTATCATGAGTTGTAGATTTTTAGATTTTAGCAGGGGTTCCCCGAGACCAGAGAATTATTTCAAGGGTTCCTCGTGTTGAAAAGGTTGAGAAAGGCTGCCTTAGACTGTTGGTCTTACCTGGTGGTGGTCAAGGTGCTTTGTGACCTATTCAGCTATACAATTTTGTCTATCCTGGGGGAGCTCGCCCTGCTGTGTCCTTATTCCATCCTAGCCCTGCCATCCCTGCCTGGTTTTTAATTTACCATCACACATATGACCTGCTCCTGAGGAAGCACCCCACACGCAACTTGTAGAGCAACCAGATGATATCTGCCACTATACTGGAACCATCTTACAAGTATCTTGGACCATATCTGGTCAGCAGATTGGGTTACACTGAGCTGTTATGTTACAGTGTTCTTTATGTATAAGTGGCAGTTCATTACTAGTAGAGTTGAGCGAACCCGAACTGTAAAGTTCGGGTTCATACCGAACTTTGGGATGTCCGTGACCCAGACCCGAACCCGGACATTTGAAAAAAAGTTTGGGTTCGAGTTCTGGGTTCGGGTATTTGATCACGCATGTTGAATAGCTGCAGGGCAGCCAATCAACAAGCATTTCACTGGTTTGCCCTTAGAAGCCATCACAGCCATGCCTACTAATGGCATGGCTGTGATTGGCCAGTGCATCATGTGACCCAGCCTCTTTATGAGCTGGAGTAACATAGTGCTGCATGTCACATGCTCTCTGGGTAGTGTAGGGAGAGGATGCTGCTGATGCTGTGAGGGACAGATTGCAGATAGATAGATGGGTAGAGATTACTACTACTGCTGCTTTTAGGGACAGATTGCAGATCTCATCCTGCATTACAGAACGATCTGACTGGACTAGGTAGAGTCTACTGCTTAGAGGGACAGATTATTGTTATAAAATCATCTCCTAGTTCTATAGGGTCAGGTTCCTGCTGTTGCTGTAAGGGACAGATTATTGTTCTAAAATCATTTTGCAGCCCTCTAGCACTTTCCAGTACTTTTTTAGTCATTTTTGTGCCGAAAAGTTTGGGTCCCCATCAAATTCAATGGGGTTTGGGGTAAAGTTCGGGTCAAGTTTCGGAACCGAACCCGGACTTTTCCCCGAAGTTCGGCCGAACCCACCGAACCCGAACATCCAGGGGTTCAATCAACTCTAATTACTAGCTATGAGGAATTTTGTTTCCTATGTGTGATCATCATGGCATGTCTGATTAAGATGTCTTTTTAATGATATTAATAAAATAATATATTTTTTAAGTATATATTTTGTGTGACTGTGCCTATAAAGTCCATATCCTATTGAACATTTATTTCTTCCCACAATCTTGTTTTTGGGACGCAGCATGGGATACCAATTTCCTGGATCCTCAGCGCCACTCTGTGTTGATCCAGCCCAATCTAATTTTCTAAGCTCTAGGCCCTGGAAGGATCCCGACCATATTGTCAGGATCCACTCAGCTGCCTGATTGACAGTTGGCTCATGGCTCTACTTCTTAGCGCATGCTGAGAGCCAGAGGCAGCACTCCTGCCCCCTCTCCAGCCCAGCACTGGAGGAACAGAGCTCTCTGCTGCGAGCAGTTAGAGAACTAAGCAATCAGCGATCATGTGTAGAGTTGACCGAACCCCTGGATGTTCGGGTTCGGTGGGTTCGGCCGAACTTCGGGAAAAATGCCGGGTTCGGTACCGAACTTGACCCGAACTTTACCCCAAACCCAATTGAATTCAATGGGGACCCGAACTTTTCGGCACAAAAATGACTGTAAAAGAGTCCTGGGAAGTGCTAGAGGGCTGCAAAATGCTTTTAGAACAATAATTTGTCCCTTACAGCAACAGCAGGAACCTGGCCCTATAGGAGTAGGCGATGATTTTAGAACAATAATCTGTCCCTCTAAGCAGTAGACTCTACCTAGTCCAGTCAGATCTTTCTGTAATGCAGGGTGAGATCTGCAATCTGTCCCTAAAAGCAGTAGTAGTAGTAATCTCTACCTATCTATCTATCTGCAATCTGTCCCTCACAGCACCGGCAGCATCCTCTCCCTACACTACCCAGAGAGCATGTGACATGCAGCACTAAGTGACTCCAGCTTATAAAGAGGATGGGTCACATGATGCACTGGCCA
Source organism: Glandirana rugosa (assembly GCA_018402905.1). Lineage (NCBI taxonomy): Eukaryota > Metazoa > Chordata > Amphibia > Anura > Ranidae > Glandirana > Glandirana rugosa. The sequence continues at coordinate 601,503 of BLSH010535245.1, forward strand.
ATCACAGCCATGCCATTAGTAGGCATGGATTTGATGGCTTCTCAAGGGCAAACCAGTGATTGTTGATTGGCTGCCCTGCAGCTATTCAACATGCGTGATCAAATACCCGAACCCAGAACCCGAACCCAAACTTTTTTTCAAATGTCTGGGTCACTGACACCCCAAAGTTCGGTACGAACCCAAACTTTACAGTTCGGGTTCGCTCAACTCTAATCATGTGATCACTCTCAGTACTAGAGCTGACTTGAGACAGCTGCAGCCTCACATTGGTGCGGCAGCATAGAGGTGAGTATGTAGGTTTGTTTTAACCCCAAACTTCTTCTTAAGAAGTAAGTTACTAGGGCCACCATGAACTCATACCACATTGAGTGTTAATGTAAAAAGCTTATACTGAGGACCATCTTCTTCCTATAAGGATCTCTGGTTGATAGAAGTCATTCTGTAAATTGAAGAACACTTGGAGGTCTTCAGTTCTCCATCATGGAAATACCGGGTTCCAGGCTGGTAACCTTTGAGATCCCTGATATGCCTCAGACGGGCTTCTTTCATTTGGTCATCCACCAGGCTTTATGAACTTCATCGGAAAGGGGGTCATAGTAAGCCAGCTGGAAATAATAGAGGACTGCCCTGGATTCAGTTAGCTCTTGTTGCGCTACGGACCGCTGAATTTTTGGGTCTTCCCTCTGGTGCACAGCCAGGTATCAGGAATTTTCCAGCACTCCAACAAAAGTCAAGAATCAGTCCAGGGTGTTTGGTTATGTTTTTTGGTTTATTAGGGGATGGACTTGGATAGGTAATGGAAGACGTGGGATGCCCAGGACTGTAACTTGAATGCAAACTGAGGACTTGATATTGTGTTTGGCTACTAAGTCACTATGCTATCATCCCACAGGATAAATGGATCACCTCGACTGGTAGCAAAAAGGTTCCAAACACTGGATGCAGATGCTCCCTCTCTGTAGAAAAAGCTAACATACCTGGTGGTTCCTTAAATCACCAAGCAAGAGGTGTAGGGTGACTTTACCGGCTTTAATTAGCACTAAGCTGTCCCTTGGTAGTGAGCAAGCTGGGTATTGCACTTGGCTGCTTCTCCTCTATCAGGCTCTGGGTTGTAGTGGTTGAAGCTACTCACTTGGTCCCTTTGGTGAGTCCTGGAGCCCAAGTATCTACTGAATAGGTCCCAACCTAGGCTCCCAGGATAGGTTTAACTAGGCCTAGCTGAAGCTTAAAGAGTGTGAGGCTTCAGATGCTTCTGGTCTCTCTCTTCCTCTAGCTCCTTCCTTCTGCCCAGGGGCAGAGCCCCCCAGCACAGGGGTCCCCTCCAGGCAACTGGACCCTGGACTCTGCTCCCTTGCTGCCAGGCTCCAGAATATAAACCAAAGGAAGGGAGGGGGGCGCACCTAAGTGTAGTATTAAAAGATGTATTTGGTTCACATGACAAATGCACACTTACAAAAGGATGTAGATAAAACGCATGTCCATCACTAAGGCAGTCTGGCGGGCTCTATCCGCATTGCAGGTGATGGTGGTGGCCCGCAGGAGGTGTGGAGGATCCGGGACTTAGTCTGGAGGGTCGCCCGTGATCAGCGGTGTCTCCCCCAGTCTGGGGGAGTTTCCGGCCTCCGGGACAGGAAGTTGCGTCAGCGGAAGTGACACGTGACTCAGGAACAAAAACAGGGCTACGCGCTCGGAGCAACACAGCTCCTTCTAGTGGCCTCTGGACACGCTCTGGGGAAGGCTGTCACCTTTTATCTCTACCAGCTCATCCGACTACCCAGTAGCACCCACTGACGATGTGAGTGGTTTTACCCCCCCATAACAGCGCCAGAGAACTACCTTACCCTAGGCTCCAGAATATGTACCTCCCTACCTTCTGGGCTGTCCTTACCCAGGGTTTGGAGGAGACTCCATAAATATTCAGGCCTCATCTCTTCTCTTCCGTCCTCTAAGTTCTCAAAAGATGGAGAGTGGACCGCGCTGAAACAAGATCCCTTGTGTGGGGATGTTGTCCATAGGGAAATACCGGTGGGTACCCGACTCCCAATGTCTCTATGGGGCGAGATCGGGAGACTCTAGTGGTGGGCCCTCTTGTGGGGCCTGGGCTGCTACCCCTGGAAGTGACTAGGAGCGTTGATTCACATATGTGGTCAGAGGATGCATAGAAAAGAGCTTGTTTCAAAGTTCCCCTGTCCTATTGCATGTCCTCTCATTCTCTTATATTTGCTATGCCTTTTGACAAAAAAAATGGAAGGTACAGGGGCGCATGCGATTATGGCATTTGACAAAAACCGTAAGGGATCTGCGAGATGGAATGCAGCACACTTGATACCACTGAGCTCCATTAACTAACAGAGTTTGGCACCCTCGGTGTACAGTAGGAAAATTTTGTTTTAGCTCATCTGTAAGCAGAGTAGCTGGGGTAGATTGTTGCTCTAAGGGTTGAGTCTCCGTTACCTCACCCTGCCTTCTGGAACTGCTGGAGGGTTCTAGAACTTAGAGGACAGAGGATGGATGGAAAAGAGCGCCCAAGACGTGGATGTAAAAAACGTGATCTTTTATTTGGTTGAAAAACAGTAAAATGAAGCCAACGCGTTTCAGGGGTCCAACTCACTCCCCCTTCTTCAGGGCTACTGCTAGTGTTTGAAGCTTCAGATACTCGTCCGTTAAGAGTGGAGATCTGGTGAAATTTCCCAGATCTCCACTCTCAACGGACGAGTATCCCAAGCTTCAAACACTAGCAGTATAAAAAGTGATATTGCGCTCAGGCTCAAAAGATCAGGTTGTAGATGTGAAAAATAAACAAAACTGAACAGAGTGAACGTAGGCAAGCAGCTATATCTCAATCAAACTCATTGATATTCTAAACCATATACATATAATAATATAGTGCTCTAACCACATAAAAACGTAAGCAGTCTTAGTAAATCAGGAGCAGAACAAATATAAATCTATTGGTAAGTCTGTGACAGTCTATATTCTTGGGACATAAATCGTGCAAAATCTTCCCTGTAGGAAGTGTGACAGAATCGATGTGGGAGGTTGTTAAATCCTCATATAAAGGTAAATTTGAGGCTTACCAGATACCTATAGATTATAGGCAAAATATCATCCCAAGGGGGTCTTGGTTGTAGGGGATCATGTCACGTAAAGGTTTTCCTAGGCGTGTAGGGTGTCCCTTGGTTGGCCCAAGAACGGTGGAAGGCTCCTTCCCGATGGGCACTGCGTCACACAATCCTAGACGATAGTGGGGGTCTTACTTGTAAGACAGGGGTATCCAAGGAACGTTTTTCCTTGGTGCAGATGGATAGGTGAAAGTTGGTCGTCCCCAGAGGTACGTCCCCAGAGGACGTATTCTTATACGAAACGCGTCGGGAAGCCTGTTCTGGAATGCTGCTAGTGATTTTATAACATATTGTTTTATCTGATATCATACCTTCTGTTTGAACCTGAGAGACGCTTTTACCGCTATTTAAATAAATACACCTCATCATCTGAGGTTTTACACTATTTCGAGTCTCCTCTTGCTCCCTCGGTTTCTCACCCATTTTCGGATTCTCCGACCAACTTTCACCTATCCATCTGCACCACGGAAAAA
>BLSH010535245.1:619580-648881 GCA_018402905.1 Glandirana rugosa
CTTCTCTCTATTTAAAGGGAAGTCCAGTCTTCACTACACGACCTCTCTTCACTTCCTCGTTATCAGACGTCTTCTCTACACGACCTCCTTCATTTCACATATATCTTCCATAACATTGGTTAAGAAACCCGTAGGGTGTCAGTAGGGAAAGGGGGTAGGTTCAATTTAGGGGGAGAGAAGACTTTAAGGGTGATAGGAAGAACCGCTGAAATTGTAGGGCCAATTGTGATTGTGATGGAGATTTGGAGAATCAGATTGCAGGAGTAAACTGGACTTCGTTACCCATGTCCGAGGATGAGTGTGACTGAAGTTGCATGGAGTGCATAGATAGGAGAAGACAAGGTCGAGGGTGTTTCCGTCAGTGTGAGTAGGAGCCTGTACCCATTGCTTCAGGTCAAATGAGGACGTTAGACTAAGAGGTTTAGAGGTAGTGTTAGTGTTAACCGGGATGTTAAAGTCGCCAAGAAGGATAGTGGGAATTTCAGAAGAGAGGGGGATTTAACTTGGATGGGGGAAAGGGATGACTGTGGGATGCCCAAAGAATTGGTTACAATACCTTCTATATACACTTTACTTCCTCCAGCACATCTCTTCTGCAGACTATTGCTCCTTCACTTCTCTCCAGCACATCACTTCTGACCTGAAGGGAAATTTATCTCTCTTCACCGCAGATAGCACATGGTAAGGCCTTGCAAACTGCCAGCAGGGCCTCCGGACCACCCATTAGAGGCCAGGGTCTTGGACCTCTCAAAGTGTAGCTTAGTGTTTTGGTGCTAGCCAGGCCTTTGAAGGACTACAACTCCCAGCCATCCCTTTTCCAGGTCCCACGACCTGCTTTCCTTACAGTGACACTCCTTCCCCTGACTGGCCCCCGAGGCTTCACAGACTGTCCACTATTACACTCCCAGACTGCTCCAGCACTTTCTCTTCCAGTTCCCAGGGTTTTGTCACTCACCGACTCCAGTGGACCACTTTAAAGTCTCTCAGTAGCACCTCTGCTGCTCCTATGTTCCCTTGTGTGACTCCAGGAATCACCTCCACTCATGGCTGAACCCGAACCTCCAGGCTTCAAGGGCACCCCCTCCCCAGACTGGGGGCTTCCTGCTGGATAGAGACCTCCACAGCGCCTCTGCTACATCCTCGGACTTCCACTCCCGACAACTCCTCCCAGGTTGGGCTGATTCTGAGTATTTAAGGAGGCCTGCCCCCTGCCAATCCTGATTGGGGATTGGTCAGGGCTCCTTAGAACACTCCAGATGGCTCCAACTCTCTCCCAACTCTCTGATTAGAAACCTACCTCCAGTATCTAGAAAGAAGTGGGAGGCTCTGGTGGCCTCATCTGTTGAATCAACTCAATCCTCCCTGAGCCACTCCCCAAGTACAGATCAAAAAATTCAAGCAAAGTTCTAAAAGGTGATCCAGGAAAAGGAAGGTAAGTCCCAAATATCCATGGCAGGAGTCACATATGTGGAGAAATCAACAATTTAGAAAATTCTTACCGGGAACATGTGGACCCAATAAGGCTTATGCCCAATGAGTCAAGAAGGCAGGAGGTGTATATACACTGATGGATGGAACTCCAACTCCGCTTCCTCCTAATCTCAATAGGAGGTGCTCCCTCCGTCCTTACTAGGGCTCTGTCCTCTGGCCACTGGATGGAACTGGCAGACTTGAACCCAAGGATGAACAATTTTTTCCTGGTGACAATCAACAGTATGTCCAAAAAAAGACAAAAATGCGGTATAACGCAATGGCACCAACAGAGCTTGAATCCGACGCGTTTCGTCTAAGAAGACACCCCCCAGATGATATCTTCTCAGACAAAACGCGCCAAGTCGAGCCGTGTTAGAGCCATGGCGTTATACTGACCATTATCAGATTATCCTGCTAACCCAAGGATGAACAATGCTTTCCTGGTGACAATCAACAGTATGTCCAAAAAAAAGATAAAAATGCTCCACATAGTGTAAAACCACATAGAGGTAAAAATTTGTATTGTAAAAAAATCAGGAACACTCACATTTTCGTCAATAAAAAGCGCTTGTAGGGTAATCTGATAACGGTCGGTATAACACAATGGCACCAACAGAGCTTGAATCCGACGCGTTTCGTCTGAGAAGACACCCCCAAGATGATGTCTTCTCAGACAAAACGCGTTGAGTCGAGCTCTATTAGTGCCATGGCGTTATACTGACCGTTATCAGATTATCCTACTAACCCAAGGATGAACAATGCTTTCCTGGTGACAATCAACAGTATGTCCAAAAAAAAGATAAAAATGCTCCACATAGTGTAAAACCACATAGAGGTAAAAATTTGTATTGTAAAAAAATCAGGAACACTCACATTTCCATCAATAAAAAACGCTTGTAGGGTAATCTGATAACGGTCGGTATAACACAATGGCACCAACAGAGCTTGAATCCGACGCGTTTCGTCTGAGAAGACACCCCCCAGATGATGTCTTCTCAGACAAAACGCGTTGAGTCGAGCTCTATTAGTGCCATGGCGTTATACTGACCGTTATCAGATTATCCTACTAACCCAAGGATGAACAATGCTTTCCTGGTGACAATCAACAGTATGTCCAAAAAAAGACAAAAATGCTCCACATAATGTAAAACCACATAGAGGTAAACATTGTATTGTAAAAAAAATCAGAAACACTCACATTTTCATCAATAAAAAGAGCTTGTAGGGTAATCTGATAATGGTCGGTATAACGCAATGGCACCAACAGAGCTTGAATCCGACGCATTTCGTCTGAGAAGACAACCCCGATGATGTCTTCTTAGACGAAACTTGCCAAGTCGAGCTCTGTTGGTGCTCTTGTGTTATACTGACCGTTATCAGATTATCCTACAACTGCTTTTTATTGATGGAAATGTGAATGTACCTGATTTTTTTTACAATACATTGTTTACCTGAGGTACACTGTTTCTTAGTTTGGTTTACACATTAGATCATTCTGTTGATGTACTAGTGCAATGAGGTAAAAAATGTATTGTAAACAAAGGAGGAACACTCACATTTCCATCAATAAAAAGCACTTGCAGGATAATCTGATTACATTCAGTATAACGCAATGTCACCAACAGAAAGCTGCTCAGCTGAGGGTTAATTGCCAGTCTCAGCTTCCACTCTGTCTCACCTGGTGACCATATCCTGCCCCGGTTTGAGGGGAAAACGTCTATGGAAGACAGGAGCATATACGTCCGAGGATGAGACCCAAGAATGCTCCTCCGGACTGTACCCTTTCCAGTGAAGCTGGTACTATATGTGCCCACGGAACAGCTCCTAAATAAAGTATATACAGTGGATAGGGAAATGCCAAACTGTAAACGTAGCCGAGCCAGGGTCATACACAGAAACAGTTATTACTAGAAGCCAGATTTCTGACCCGTTGCCTCGCACGCCAAAAAAAAAAAAAAACTTGGCGCATTTCGTCTGAGAAGACATCATGGGGGGGTGTCTTCTCAGATGAAACGCGTCGGCTGGAGATCTGTTGGTGCCATTGCGTTTCTTGTTGTGCTGGCTGCTTTATTACATTTCAGGTAATTTTTTTATTCTAATATATGGCTTTAAAAGCCTAAACACCTACTTAAGGAAAGGAACTCCTAGATGAATAGCGAAGCAGCAAATGATCTGATAAAGAGAGTTACTGCTAATTTTTTTTTTTTTGGTTGTTTTTTTTTTTAGTCTAAGGATTGTGCTATAAGCCTAAATTGAATATTCCTTTATGCAAGTTTTATGAGGTTTAACAAGGTAATAAAACGACTCATCACATTCTGATTCCTGAAAACACGGTCGTCAGTATGCTGGAAACCACTATAAGTCATCCAGACGTAGATTGCATTATCAGATGAAGGCTTGACAACTCGTTGAATGGTAACTTCCAACGTGTGTACAATAAAATGTGGATGTTGTGCATGATTACGTAAGGTAAATAAATAAATCAATAGTATAAATACATATAAATAAAATTTAAAAAAACCATATAATAATACAAAAAAAAATGATAAAATAAAACATTTTAAAAAATAGATTCCATTTTAGTAAAGAACAATCATAATTTCCCCTTTAAATGAATAAAATATTCTGAATATTAAAAGTTAAATACAAATATGAGGGGTGTGTTGCATACATGGGGGACAATAGTGGGGGATATTGCACATTTGCATTTATGTTAATCCATCTATATGTTAGGTGAAATCATTTTGGCTTGGATACGCCTATGCATGCCTTCCGATATATGGGATGGGTATATATTTGTATTTGACCTTCATTTATTACAGGTACTTATATACTGCTGTCAGCTTTACACATACACTGTATTACCAAAAGTTTTGGGACACCTCCCTTTACAGGCACATGAACTTTAATGGCATCCCAGTCTTAGTCCGTAGGGTTCAACATTGAGTTGGCCCACCTTTTGCACCTACATCAGCTTCAACTCTTCTGGGAAGGCTGTCCACAAGGTTTAGGAGTGTCTATGGGAATGTCTGACCGTTCTTCCAGAAGCGCATTTGTGAGCTCAGGCACGAGAAGGCCTGGCTCGCAGTCCCTGCTCTTCTTCATCCCAAAGGTGTTCTGTCGGGTTGAGGTCAGGATTCTGTGCAGGCCAGCCAAGTTCCTCTGCCCCAAACTGAAGGAGTGGCGGTGGTGGTTTTCCGTGGCAGAGACATGTGAAGATGGGCGATAGAACTCAAAGCATTGATGGGAATGCAGGATTTGGGGTGCAGTATAGACCAGGAGCAGAGCTCAGCACACGTGTGCGTCTGACTCTATTGCCGTCCAAGCCATGCTCCAATGGTGCCATCTCCATAAGCGTTCTGCAGCCCTCTGTGGATATCAAGAACTCAATATTAAAATAACACTTTACTTCAGTGTTTTGCCTGCCAGCCAGATGCATGCTTGCTGTCACGCACCCCTGTTGCCGATTTCTGACGCACCCTCTGAAAAGAGATCCGTGGTGGATTGCTTTTAAAATTCAATTTTACATGGCAGAACAGCCAAGCATTTGGCTCACAGTTGCCGTGCAGCCACATTGATCTCAATGGGCAACTTTGACAAGTGGCACTGCAGCTCAAGTTAGAAAAGAAGTGGCCTTGACCTGGCTGCTGGGAGGATATTTAGTCCCTCTTCTATTATAGCACTTTGCTCCAGTGCTTTTCCAGCAAGCCAGATGCATGCTTGCTGTTACGCAGATCTGGCCACCCCTTAGGGTTGCCACCTCATCCCTTTAAACCCGAACACGTATGGTTTGCACAGGTTCTGAGGCTAATTTAATGCAGATAAGGCACCAAGTGAGTTTAACCGCTTGCCGACCGCTGATCGGCAATTGACGGCAACAGAGTGGCAATACGACGGCGGCTGCGGGATCGAGCCTAGTGAGCGCGCGTGCGCCGTCGGAGGTGCACCCGTGCGCTCACTGTGTTCAGGGAGGGCCAGGGAGCGGGTGCGGTGGAGTCCATCTCCGCCGGCCACCCGCGATGCCCCCCCCCGGAGTGAAAGAACGGAGGTCCGTGTAAGTAAACACAGACCCCCGTTCTGTGAAGGGGGAAGGGCTGTGATCACAGCCTCCCTCTACATGGAGGCTGTGACCACTTCCCTTCCCCAGCTAGGACAGTCCCCCCACAGTTAGAACGCCCAGGGAACACAGTTAACCCTTAGAGCGCCCCCTGCAGGTTAACCCCTTCACTGCCAATGGCATTTACACAGTAATCAGTGCATTTTTATAGCACTGATCGCTGTATAAATGCCAATGGTCCCAAAAAAGTGTCAAAATGGTCCGACATGACCGCTGCAATATCACAGTACCGCTAAAAATCGCAGATCGCCGTCATTATTAGTAAAAAATAAATAAATAAATAAAAACCCCAGAAATGAATTCTCATCGTCCGTAAACGCGACCACTTTTGCGCAAACCAATCAATAAATGCCAATTGCAATTTTTTTTAGCACAAATATGAGGAAGAATATAAATCGGCCAAAACCGATGAAAAAAAATGTTTTTTTATATATTTTTTTTTGGATTTGTATTTTAGCAAAAAGTAAGAAATTTGGTTTTTTTTTGCAAAATTGTCGCTCTTCTTTTGTTTATAGCGGTGATCAGAAATGACGCAGAGGGGATCAAATACCACCAAAAGAAAGCTCTGTTTGTGGGAAAAAAAGGATGCAAATTTCGCTTGGGTACAACGCTGCACGACCGCGCAATTGTCAGTTAAAGCGACGCAGCGCCGAATCGCAAAAAGGGCTCCGGTCCTAAAGCTGGAAATCCTTCCGGGGCTGAAGTGGCTAATTACCACCTTAATGAGCCACAGAACCTGTGTAATTCATATGTGTTCGGGTTTAAAGGGATGAGGTGGCAACCCTACCACCCCTGCTGCTGATTTCTGTTAGGGTTTGAGTGGGTGGCTGGGGGGGTCACCACCCATGTGGAAGAGCCCCCACATAAGAATCACACATTTTTTCTAGTTCAGTCTTATATGAAAAGTTAGTCAATGTACAGTAGGGTGAAAGTTGGGTGAATAGTGATAAATGGACTCCCATATGTTCCATTTAGCAAAACAAGTTGCAACTTTGAGGCTCATCGTCTTAACACCGGGGTATCTTATTATCCACCTGGCACAGTCATTATTTTAATTGGATGTGGAGCATTGTAAATTGTGCGTCGTGCTAAAAGATGAATTAGTTTGATTGGATACAACGTACAGTAATTTACGTTTGTGACGGCACAACGTTTAATCAATGGGATTGGGTACAATATACAGTAAGCCATATGTGTTGAAGATTTAACCAGCATGATTGATTGTGTTCTGTAATGTTTAATGTACGGTTCTAAAGATTTAATACAATGCACAATATGTTTCTAGAACACAAAATACAATATCTCTGCTCTGCTGAATTCTGTTCAGTGTATATTCCTTAGGTTTTCTTAAAGCCCAATGCCAACTTCACCCCACTGCTCTCCGTACATTTTTTTTTATACATACCTTTTTTATTTCTTCTGGCTGATTAAGTGATGCACCAGGATGTTGTTGAACTTGGTTGTTGATGGACTTGTGTCTTGTTTTGCTTTGGGTGGTCCTCAATGATGTAGAGAGCATTGCTGACGTAACAACGCCGGCTTCATCACTATACTGAGTGCATAGCACTGTATTAAGGATACCCAAGGGCCCACACTCTATGTCAGGACTCAAGTCTGAACCTGCGACCTCTATTGGTTCTGGGGATCTCTCTTCTGGGACGCTGGGCAACATCCTGGACGATTCCTTGAATGATCCTACCTTGAACCCTTTGCTCCTCATATGAACCTCCTATTAAAACCATACCTTTGCACTTTCTGTTTGCCAGATTATTGTGCCAATATCTGACTCTTGTGTGCAGGGCCGGTGCAAGGATTTTTGACACCCTAGGCAAAACCTAATTTTGCCGCCCCCTTGGCTCCACCCCCTTTTCCCTGCCCAGCCTGATCAGTGCCAATGAATTGCAGCCTGATCAGCGCCAAACAAATGCAGCCTCATCAGCGCCCATCAAATACAGCTTCACCAGCGCCAATCAATACAGCCTCACCTGTGCCCATCAAATACAGCTTCACCAGCGCCAATCAATACAGCCTCACCTGTGCCCATCAAATACAGCTTCACCTGTGCCCATCAAATACAGTTTCACCAGCACCAATCAATACAGACTCACCTGTGCCCATCAAATACAGCTTCACCTGTGCCCATCAAATACAGCTTCACCTGTGCCCATCAAATACAGCCTCACGGGGGGTGAGGGCGGAGGGGGGATATTTGGAAGATCAGTCACTATTTCTATATACATTTGCAAATGGAATGTGATAATACAATCTCATTATCGCAGTCAGACAGTGTCAGTTTTTACATGAATCAAGGCAAAGTAGCCAGTGACAGATCAACAGTGGCCAGGCACCCCTAGGCAGCAGTGCGCCCTAGGCGGCCGCCTACTCCGCCTAGTGGTAGAGCCGGCCCTGCTTGTGTGGTCAGAAAAAATGGATAAAAAGGAGCGCCCAAGACATCGATGTAAGAAGCTTGATCTTTGGTTTTATTTGGTTAAAAAAACAGTGTGGAGAAGCCAACTGTTGATGTTTAAACTTTTGGATGTTGGGAGAGGAGATCTGGTGAAACTTCAGAGTATTCAAGGATGCTACTCTGAAGTTTCACCAGATCTCCACTCCCAACACTGCACACTGACACTGCAATATGATAATCTACACTGTGCTGTGGCTTAGAAAAAGAGATCACAGTAATATAGTGCAAAGGAATGCCATAGCATTATGTAGTCAGAACTACATGAGCAATAGTGATCCTCCTTGTCAGTAAGTCTTTCAACTCTATAATGAATTTGTCCATCAGAATTGACTTTTTCTAAATGTAGCACAGGCAGGAACTCTTATCATATGATCTACTTGCACCTCACCTCTTACCACGATCCCTTTAGCCCCCCATGCCTCCTTTGCCACCCCAGGAAGAGCTTATTCAAATTAGGCAAACTGTTACAATCAAGAAGATGAGGTTCTAATCCCTGGGTGGCTACAAGAGCTTCAAGGAAAGATGCCAAAACATGAGACCTGTCACTCTATGCTGCAGGAGAACATCAAAGACAAGCTAAGGAAGCGTCCAGAATCTCTGTTCTATGCAGTGGTGTATCATCCATGGGTGCAGGGTGTTCACTGAACACGGGCCCTGAGGGGTGGGGGGGCCCATTGTGCACCCATAGATGATCTCTCCCTGGTTGACAGCCAGGGATGATCGGTGCAGTATGGGCTTGCACACGGGCCCACTAATTTCATGATACGCCCCTGGTTCTATGATATGCAGTACCAAGAGAAAAGAACGTGGATCTGTCATTTACTATATTGGTATGTCCCTAGTGTCAATACGTAGTCCAGTTGAAGCGCTAACTTTCCATAATACGCAATAGGGACATTGTTCTCATAGAGCGCTCAACTTTTTTTGGTTGTGGGTGCTTTACATTTAATCAGTTAATTTGCTTTTTGCTTATTCATCATCCTGCTAATCCAGTGGTCGGGGAGTTAAATAGACAGTGAACAAAGGATAAGGTAAAGGGAGAATTTATATTCAAAGATCTTTATGTGGCATTCTGTGCCACGCGTAGGAGCTTGATTCTTCCTTGGAAAGGAAAAGGACTGACACTGGGCATTGACTATGGAAGTCTGAACAGAATCGCTGTGAAGAAAAATAGCTAATCCCAAGGATACTAATTCTATTTAACTTAGTCTTGTGGTGGACTGGTTGGTCAGTGGAAGACTTCTTTCAATACAAACGGATGCGGCTCTTTTCTTGCCCTTATCCGGCACTATTCCTCCCACACTCTAACCAATGATAAAGCACCATTCTAATGGAGGGGCACAATTCCTCCCACTGATTCCAATGATGGGGCACTATTCCCCCCACTGATACCAATGATGGGGCACTATTCCTCCCACTGATACCAATGACGGGGCACTATTCCTCCCACTGATTCCAATGATGGGGCACTATTCCTCCCACTGATACCAATGATGGGGCACTATTCCTCCCACTGATACCAATGATGGGGCACTATTCCTCCCACTGATACCAATGATGGGACACTAATCCTCCCACTGATATCAATGATGGGGCACTATTCCTGCCACTGATACCAATGATGGGGCACTATTCCTTCCACTGACACCACTGATGGGGCACTATACCCCCCACTGATACCAATGATGGGCACTATACCCCACCCACTTACACTTAGTGAGGCACTAATCCTCTCAGTGACACTACAGCTGGGGCATTATTCCTTCCACTGATACCAAAGATGGGGCACTATTCCTCCCACTGATACCAATGATGGGGCACTATTCCCTCCACTGATACCAATGATGGGGCACTATTCCTCCCACTGATACCAATGATGGGCACTATTTCTCCCCCTGATAGCAATGACGGGGCACTATTCCTCCCACTGACACCAATGATGGGGCACTATTCCTCCCACTGATACCAATGATGGGACACTATTCCTCCCACTGATACCAATGATGGGCACTATTCCTCCCATGGATACCAATGACGGGGCACTATTCCTCCCACTGATACCAATGATGGGGCACTATTCCTCCCACTAACACCAATAATGGGACACTATTCCTCCCACTGATACCAATGATGGGGCACTATTCCTCCCACTAACACCAATAATGGGACACTATTCCTCCCACTGATACCAATGATGGGGCACTATTCCTCCCACTGATACCAATGATGGGGCACTATTCCTACCACTGATGGCAATGATGGGGCACTATTCCTTCAACTGATACCAATGATGAGGCACTATTCCTACCACTGATGGCAATGATGGGGCACTATTCCTCCCACTGATACCAATGATGGGGCACTATTCCTCCCATTGACACCAATGATGGGGCACTATTCTTTCCACTGACACCAATCATGGGGCACTATTCCTCCCACTGACACCAATGATGGGGCACTATTCCTCCCACTGATACCAATGATGGGGCAGTATTCCTCCCACTGATTCCAAGGACGGGGCACTATTCCTCCCACTGATACCAATGATAGGGCACTATTCCTCCCACTGATACCAATGATGGGGCACTATTTGTCCCACTGATACCAATGATGGGACACTAATCCTCCCACTGATATCAATGATGGGGCACTATTCCTGCCACTGATACCAATGATGGGGCACTATTCCTTCCACTGACACCACTGATGGGGCACTATACCCCCCACTGATACCAATGATGGGCACTATACCCCACCCACTTACACTTAGTGAGGCACTAATCCTCCCAGTGACACTACAGCTGGGGCATTATTCCTTCCACTGATACCAAAGATGGGGCCCTTTGTTTAGAAAGTTTGGAGACCCTTGACTTAGAATATCATAAAATAAGAAGCTTATCGTCCGACAGATCCGGCACCCTTTTTCTTCACTTGGATATGGCAACTAAATCACAACATTGGCGCTGCCAACAAACCGTTTATGAATAATAATATAAAAAGAAATAGATTTTATTGTTATACAATAAAAACAATCATCTAAAACCAAGACCGGCCTTTATTGCTTTTTACTGTCACTATCACTCCTATAAATACCAATAATTTATCATTTTAAAGGCAAAACGTTTCAATGGCACAAACTATAAAAGGGAATTATATATTATTTCATCTTATGTAATAGCATAACGTCATCAAAAGCCCATAGCCCATATATATCAGTAACTTGAATGCCATTCCATGTTAGCATTGGACAAAAACAACTGGCTTCCCTACTTTCCTGGCAAGACAGGTTGCATGCTTGGATAAGGGTCTGGTATGAATTTTGGGGGGACCCAACAGTGGCGGCTGGTGGGGGTCTTTTTTGGGGGGGCAGCAAACAACCCCCCCCTAGGTTACCGGCGAAGTGGCACTAGCACAACTGCCCCCCACCACCCCCCCTCCCAGGCGGCACTGACAACCCCAGCAAACCCCTCACCAGTCCTTACCCCATCACGGTGGCAGGTGGCGGGCTTTAGTGTCCTCCAGCATTAGGCGGGAAGGTGTCTCGATGCCACTGGGACATGTGGCAAGGTCTGGGTGTGTTAAGAGCTGGATGCGGGCAGTGAGAGCAGTGGTCGGGTCCTTATGGAGTGCGCTGGGCAGCTGAGGAGCGGAGCTGATGAGGCCATCTTTCAGTGCGGTTGCCCTGGTCCTGCGTCCTTAAGCGCGGCGGGCTCAGGGAAAGCTGCTTCGGTGTCCTCTCCTTGAGCAGCTTCCTCGGTGCGTCTCCTCTCTGCTCCTCCCAGCGATAGGCGTCCCATAGTATTGCCTGACATTTTGGCCAATCAGGAAACGGGTTTCATACCCACTTCCCGATTGGCCAGGTCCTCCAACATATAAACAATATTCATTCACTGTTGCAACACACCTGGGTGGGCTCTGGACGCAGTGCTCTGGGCCCCGAAACTAAACTATTTTGAAGCCTATTAGAGCCTCTGGCCGCCACTGGGACCTAATGCTTTTTTTTTTGTTTTTTTTGGGCGTACCCATTAAAATCCATAAGGTGGAGTTGGATACACATGTTCATACATGGTGGATGTGCCCAATTGTGCAGCAGTTTTGGGTTGAGATCTTTAGGATGGCCTCAACTTTAGTTAACCAAAATCTGGAATCTTACCCAGGAATTTCATTACTGAACCACTGTACCCTAGATCTCACTAGAACTCAGGCTAAGCTTTTACAGCAAATTATGAACATCCTCCAAATAAACTATAGAGAACGCCTGGAAGGCCGTGACTCTTTGCGCACTTGAGACCAAAAATAGGATTACCCAGGCTATGGTCCACAGTAAAATAGAAGCTACCATCCTAGATGTGATCCCTAAACACCTCAAAGTTTGGCAGCCTTGGGTAGACCATGACCTACCACCTGGCTTTGACTCCTTGAGCTTTGACATTTGGGGATACGTCAAGGCTGTTGTTTGTGCCTGTGGCCCAGTTTGAGGGTCCGGCCTCTTTCTTTTTCCTTTTTCTATCTCCTTGCTTTCTTCAGCTTCTGTGCTCTCTTTGTTTTTTCTAATCCTTCTTGCTTCTTCTCCAAGTACGCTGTTAGGGCTTTCCCCGTGACTATTCTCTGTCTCATGCATGGATTCCAATGGGGGTGTTTTTTCTAAGCACGTTATTAGAGCCAGAGGCTCTAATCAGCTTCAAAAAAGGCTGTGCTCGGGGAGCAGAGTACAGTGCCCAAAGCCCATCCAGTTGTGTGACAATAGTGAATGAATATTCGCTATTTTAACACGGATTTTCTTCCCTGCCAATCAGGAAGCGAGTTCTGAGACCCATGACCCATTTGGCCAAAAGAAGATCTGGTCGGATTGGCCGCCAGGAGGAGGGGGAGGCGCAGGAAGCGACGAAGCAGCCAGAGTGAACAGCCCAGAGAGAAGTCAATGCCGCCCGCCACCTGGAGCGCTGCCCGTGAGATGGGGTAAGTGCGGGGCCCCGACCTACTGACTGATTGACCCAGGGGGGTGCCGCCCATGACCCCCGTGACCCGACCCTACTGAGCGACCGGGGGGTACTGCTCTCCGTGACCCGACGGACTGACTGTGGGGGGTTGGCAGCGGGTGGATCGCTTGCTGACCCCCCCCCCCCAAAAAAAAACACCAGCTGCCACTGGATTGAAATGCCTCAAAAGTCCCATTGTAGGGGAATTTCCATTTGTACTTTTATGACTACGTGCGCTTTAAGCGCTACTGTTGTTATATATGTACTGCAAAGTTTTCAATAAAAATATTGAACAAGAAAATCCATAAGGTGGCCTGGTCTGATGAATCACTATTTCTTTTACATCATGTTGGCATGGTGTGTGTGCATGGCTTACCAAGGGAAGAGATGCCACCAGGATGCATTTGGGAAGTCCTATCCATGGATGCCCAGCTTCGCAACTTACAAGACTGCTACTGACGGCTTGTGCCGGATACCACAGCATACCTTCAGAGGTCCAGTGAAGTCCATGCCTCGATGGGTCAGAGCTGTTTTGGCGGTACAAGGGGGACCTACTCAATATTAGGTGGTTGGTCATAATGGTATGGTGGGTGGATATAATGTTATGGATTTTTGGTGTATATTCGAACATGGCCAAACCTAGTTTGGGCCACACCAATAAAGGCTAATACCAGATAAAAGCAGTAATAAACATAAATGCAGCGGAATAGAGCAAACAATAAAAAATAATAACATATAGGGCATGCTATGATAAGAAACGAGTCACTTCAAACACAACCTCATATGAAGAGATGAGTCATAAAACCTGGAAAAAAGACAATGAGCACAAACTTGAAGTTCATACCAATGCCATCACTTAAGCTGCACCTTTGAATTTTTTTTTTTTGCAAAAACAAGGAATAATTCTGATTGATTGCCAAAGCTACAAATCTAATTTTCTATTAATTATCTTTAGCATCATCTTCTAATTTTTTTAGCCGCCATTTGGTTATTTGCTTGACAAGAACACAGGGTCACGTCACCTCAATCTTTAGCCAACAAAGTCTAACCCAAAAAATGAATGTCGATGGCTGGCATGTTTCACTAAATCTTGGATCATTACTTGAAATGTGTGATGTTATAGCTACCAGAAACTAAGAACAACATCCAGTAGTGGATACAGAAATTCTTCAGGTTGGGTGAGGGCGATGCTCGTAGGTAGACCCTGGTTGAGTATACTTAATCCAATACGGTGCTCCCCTTGGATAAAGCTGTCTTCAAGTGGATATAATAGACACTAGAGATGGGCCGAACACCCCCTGGTTCGGTTCGCGCCAGAACTCTCGAACATTGCAAAAGTCTGGACCTGAACTGTGAACCCCATTGAAGTCTATGGGACCTGAACGCAACAAATAAAAAGTTCCCATTTTGAAGGCTTATATGCAACTTATTGGCCATAAAAAAGGTATGGGGGCCCGGATACTGGCTTGAGGGACATGTACCAATGCAAAACATTTTTTAAAAAGTTCATTTTTAAAGGAGCAGTAATTTTATGGTGCTTAAAGTGAAACAATAAACATTTAAAAATCCTTTAAATCCTGCCTGGGGGTCCTCTTAGTTTGCCTGTAAAGTGGCACATCTGTTCTGTGTATAGAACCTTCTGCAGCAAAACTGACATTTCTAAAGAGAAAAAAAATACATTTAAATTGATTTTTCCCTGCAAGCTTTATTTAGTAAACAATGGATTGGGGAGCCATTCTGTATGATGAGGCCACAATTTAGTGCAGCAAGCCTTATGTGAAGAAGTCAAATTCTAGTAAACTCAGACCAAGATTAACAATTTTTTTTAGATAAATTCCAGTGTCTTTTTTGAAGACTTTGGATAGAAGTAACAGGTGTAGAGAAATTGGGCTTTGGGTGTTGGTGGCACCTTCACACCGTCACCCTATAGAGGTACTCTTGAAAGCAAGAATTGGCCTTGCTGTAAAAAATTGGAATTTGAAGCCCCTGTTAAACAGTTGCGGAAAAATTGGGCTTTGGGTGTGGTTGGTGCCTTCACCCTGTAACCCTATTGAGGTACTCTTGATGAAAGCAAGAATTGGCCTTGCTGTCATAAATTGAAATGTGATGCCCCTGTTAAACAGTTGCGGAAAAATTGGGCTGTGGGTGTTGTTGGTGCCTTCACCCCGTAACCTTCTAGAGGTACTCTTGATGAAAGCAAGAATTGGCCTTGCTGTCATAAATTGAAATGTGATGCCCCTGTTAAACAGTTGCGGAAAAATTGGGCCTTCACCCCGTAACCTTCTAGAGGTACCCTTGATGAAAGCAAGAATTGGCCTTGCTGTAAAAAAATTGAAATTTTATGCCCCTTTTAAACAGTTGCAAAAAAATTGGGCTTTGGGTGTTGGTAGTGCCTTCACCCTATAACCTTGTAGAGGTACTCTTGATGAAAGCAAGAACTGGCCTTGCTGTAAAAAAATTGAAATTGTATGCCCCTGTCAAACAGTTGCAGAAAAATTGGTAACATGACTGCCAATTTGTTGTTTATGAGTGTTCTCCCCTCTCTGTAGGCTCATGTTACTCCCTTCCTCTACCTCAGAATCAAGTAATGTCTTCTGTGCATCTTCAAGTGGCTGATGCTGTGTTCAAATAATTCAGCGGACTCCTCCATGCATGATGCTGGGGCTATGGCAGGAATAGCTGTGGATAAGGAGGCAGAAAATGCCGCTCTGGCAACTGCGGTGGACTGCGCACTACTGTCAGCTTGGGTGATAAAGGATGAGGAGAATGAGGATGGTTTAGTAAGCCAGTCCACCACCTCCTCTGCATGCTGTGGCTGGATAGTGTGGGCAACAGCACTAAACAGAGGAAATGATGCCCTGCCTGAGGACAAACCACATCCACCTTTGCCAGTGGTCAGGTGCAAGGCTTCATCCAATTAGGACCCTAGAATGCACTGTGAAGTGCACAGTGCATTGTGGGCATTCGGCAGGCGAACATCTAATTGAGCACCCCCCAAATTTGGTTGCTCATCAAACAGGCAATGTTTGGGTTGAATTTTTGCCTGGACCAAACCGTTCACCTAATGGATTCCAAGCAGAAGCAATAGGCTATCAAGGAGTTCTTGATGAAGGAGGCTACAGAATGTTTACAGAGATGGCACCATTGAGAAGAGCAATGTCTTGTCATTGGTGACCCTTGTCAATGGTGTCATCTCCATAAACATTCTGAAGCTTTATGTGGATGTTGGACAGTCTGCATCGCTCTTTCATCAAGAACTCAATGATTGTTTCTGTTTATGGAGATGACATGACACCAATGACAAGAGTCACCAATGACAAGACATTGCACTTGTCAATGGTGCCATCTCCATCCAACCAGGTGGATGCCAGGCCCGGATCTTCAAAGAAATGCACCCTTTCATCACTCACTACATGGAGATGAGCTGGGAACAGCATGGCTTACTTCAAGTGATGAATGTGGAAATGCAGTTTGACATCAGTGAAGCAGGACTGCTGCTTCTGGACCTCCGCTGAGAGGTCTGGGAACATCGAAACTCAGCTATTTTGAAAGGGAATGTTTCCCCGTTTACAGGTGAGTTGCACAACTGCATAGCAGTAATTCAGGAGCTTTGCTATGAAGGTACGGGGTGATACGGCGGTTGCCAGGCTGGCATGCAATGCACACATTCCACCACGAATGTAGTGGAGAAAGCCGCCCTGTCAATGGTGGTGATCAGGAGATTCTCCAGGAAAATGGCGGGGTCAGGGCCTTCAGAGCCTTCAGGGAGACCAATGAAACGGAATTACAGCATCACGCCCAGTTCTACAAATCATCTTGTTTTTGGGTAAGCTGTTTTATCTAGCATTGCATAGCTTCTGTGGTGTGTTGCCGGGGATGGAGGGTGTCTTCAGCTCGGCCGATGCTATTCTCTGCTTCTGTGACCCACTCCCTTAACCTGTGCATATTCTGTCTGATAAAGGAAATGCCCACTTTTACCTCCTCAATCTTTGTTTCCAGGGTCTCCTGGCAGGTGGACATCACCACTAGCACTTTAGCAATGTCAGCCATGGCTGGCTCAGAGGCAGGTGCAGCAGTGATGCCATCTTCTGCAGTATCCCGTTCCTGTCTCGTGTATTTCTTGAATGAAGGAGTGGTAGTGGTGGTTTTCCATGGAGGAGACATGTGAAGATGGGTGATAGCATTCCAAGCAGTTACTGTATAGGCAAGCAGGATTTGGGGTGCAGGATAGACCAGAAGCAGAGCTCAGCACTCTATTGCCGTCCAGGCTCCAATGGTGCCATCTCCATAAGCATTCTGCAGCCCTCTGTGAACATCAAGAACTCAATATTGGTGCATTGGAGGTGACACCATTGACAAGAGTTACCAGTGAAGAAATTGCACTTGTCAATGGTGCTATCTCCATAAACATTCTGTAGCCTTCTGTGGACATCAGACAGCCTTCATCCTTCTTTTGCCAAGAACTCAATGACAACACCTTGCTTCTGCTTGGAATCCATTATTTACTTGCAATAAAAAGAAGTGTTTCCACAGAGGAAGAGTTACTCTACCAACATGTGAAATTTGAACCACCTATGTAAGTTAATAAAAAAGTTATGCCCACTTTAGTATTACATTTGGTATAGCCCTCATAGAACCAAGCCTTGAGTCTTAAGTAAAGTGCCTACAACATACACTATATTACCAAGAGTATTGGGACGCCCGCCTTTACATGCACATTAACTTTAATGGCATCCCAGTCTTAGTCCGTAGGGTTCAATATTGAGTTGTCCCACCCTTTGCAGGTATAACAGCTTCAACTCTTCTGGGAAGGATGTCCACAAGGTTTAGGAGTGTCTATGGGAATGTTTGACCGTTCTTCCAGAAGCTCATTTGTGAGGTCAGGCACTGATGTTGGACATAGTTACATAGTTAGTCAGGTTGAAAAAAGACACAAGTCCATCTAGTTCAAGGAGATGAGACGAGAAGGCCTGGTTCACAGTCTCCGCTTGAATTCATCCCAAGGGTCCAGGTCCGGACTCTGTGCAGGCCAGTTATTAACGTTCATGTACATGTAAAGGCAGGCGTCCCAATACTTTTGGTAATATAGTGTACATCTAAATGGAACATTTGATGTCAAACATACCTTTGGGTACCCTGAATTTTACAGCCTCTGAATGAATGTTTTACTTTGAGTTCCATATTAGTGGAACAAAAGTCACAGGTTTACCGAGAGGTCATCCGAGTTCCCCACAGCCAGAGCAAAATAACTTGGCTTGGAGGTTACAACCATGTTTCTGTTTCTGAGTTTGAAGACATACATATATAGGAAAACAGTTATAGCACTCACTTTTTCTTTTTTTTACTTAAAGTTATTTGTTGTTTCCTTTTGCTTTCTCCCACACCAAAGTTAAACTTTCCGAGGGGCCCTCGGGACCGCAGCAAAGAGCCCACTTCAGTCTGTATCAAAGCCTTACAGAGAACTTCACCCAACTAATGGACCTTCTGTCATAGAAAATTTCCACTCACATAAATAAATTGTGAGGAGTAAGGATTTAACAGTTGAGTAATAAATCACAAACAGCGGCTTGTAACAAATGTGAATGGGTTTCCCTCTTTTAAAGATGATGTTCATTTTAAGGGTTGACTTCAGGCTTGGCATAAAGAGCTTTTTTGTTAGGAAATGACGTAAGAGAACTAATGAGAAGCAAAGCACCAAAGGCCACTAGGTACAAAGGCAGCCTTTTGTCCTTCGTCTACTCTTTCGCAGAAACCTCCATGCTACGCGTGACATCCCCAATTCTGTCCTTCTAGGAAACACTGCTGATGCCTACAGATAAAATAAAACATATTTCTTGACTAATTAGACGGCTTCCTATGGTGACCCACATAATTCAATAGGAGACTCTTCCTCTTTATTTATTTATCCTAGAGTTCATAAAAAAAGACTTGTTGACCCGTGGAGTGAGAAAATCTTGCCCTGGATATGGTCACCCAACGTGACCAAATGGGGCGAGGAAGGGGGGGAACACTGTGAACGATAAATTCTGAGCAACACAGTAGAAAATGGAACGACAGTGAAGATTTTATAAAAAGGAAGTTTTGCTGGAAGCAAAAGAATGCTGGAAAATAATGGTGGCCACACAAAATATTGACACTTTGGGCCCAATTTGGACATTTTCACTTAGGGGTGTACTCACTTTTATTGCCAGCCATTAATGGCTGTGTGTTGGGTTATTTTGAGGGGACAGCAAATTTACACTGTTATACAAGCTGTACACTCACTACTTTACATTGTAGCAAAGTGTCATTTCTTCAGTGTTGTCACATGAAAAGATAGAATAAAATATTTACACAAATGTGAGGGGTGTACTTACTTTTGTGAGATACTGTATAACCAATATTTTTTGTAAACTATGAAATGCAGAGTAAATAGATACCTAACATGCCTCCTCTACAATGGAAAGTATGAGATCCATGAATAAAATGGCCTTGTTTACATCAGAACGGAAATGGAAGTGACGTCATTACGTCCCTCTGGTCCTCCTAGACCAGCCTTTCTCAACCTTTTCAACACAGAGGAACCCTTGAAATAGTCCTCTGGTCTCGGGGAACCCCTGCTACAAATTAGAAATATACAACTCACGATATTTTAGTGTGATGGTCAATGGGAAGAATGCTCCTTATGCTTGTGGTCACTGGGAGGAATTACCTCCTTAGAGATATCCAAAAAGATCAATGTTGTCAGTGGGAATTTATCTGAAAGGCAGAAAGTGCCCACTGCTCAAGGAACCCCTAGCAACCTCTGGAGGAACACTAGGGTTCCACAGAACCCTGTTTGAGAATCCCTGTCCTAAACCATAGAGATTAGCGGAGGCCATCTTTTCTCAGCTAATCTCTGTGGTCAGCAGGCGCAACCACCGCATCCATTCCTGGGCCTGTTGATCATCCAAGAAGCACCATAAAGCGGATACAAAACTATTTTGTGTGCATCAAATGTCTTTGCAAAACTCAGAAATCAAAGCAGATCTTCACTCTTTCAATTGACCTACCTCCTCCCCACCTTAAACCCTTTACCTGCCTATGGCCAGAGGGCACAACCCCCGTTAGCCACCCTTACCCACAACATCACCTGCTTCTGCCACCGCTCCCCGCAACACAACCTTCCCTCTTTCCGCCCTTGCCCACAACCTCAGCTGTTCCTGAGCACCTTATGGTCACCCTTTTCCACCACACCACCCCCATATTTCCACACTTACTGTAAACACCACTCCACCCAGCCGTTCTTACCCACAGCACTACCTCTATCTGACCACCCATACCACCATGGCCACCTTTACACACAACTCCTCCTGTTTCTGACCACCTTTTCCCACAACACTACACTCTTCTGGCCACCCTTACCTGCAACAGCATCCATACCAACAATACCACCGGTGCCCACACCATACCAACAATACCACCGGTGCCCACACCAGCTGTTTTTTGAACACCTTATGGTAACCTCCATCTTTCCATCCTTACCCTAAACTCCACTTCACTCAGCCATTTTTACCCACAATGCCACCTCTAACTGAGGTAGATAGCCTAGTACTAACCCCAACCAGCCTTTCCTACCCACAACACCCCCTCTATCTGGCTACCTATACCAACAACACCACCTGTTTCTGGCCACCTTCCCCATCACACTACACTTACCTGGCCACCCTTACCTGCAACACCACCCATACCAACAACACCACCTCCATCTAGCCACCTTTACCCACAACACCACCTGTTTCTGACCTCCTTATGGTCACTCTTTCCTACCACACCACCCCAATCTTTTCACCCTTACCATTGACACCACTTCACCAAGCCATTCTTACCCACAACACCACCTTTATCTGAGATAAGTAGCCTGATACTAACCCCAGCCAGCCATTCTTACCCACAACACCCCTCTATCTGACCAACCGTACCAACAACACCACCTGTTTCTTGCCACTCCTACCTGCAACACCACCCATATCAATAATACCATCTCCATATGACCACCCATATCAACAACACCACCTGTTTCTGACCACCTTATTGTCACCATTTATCACCACACCACCCCCATCTTTCCACCCATACCCTAAACACCACTCCAGCCAGCCGTGCCAACAACACCATCTGTTTCTTGCCCTTTCCCACCACACTACACTGATCTGGCCACCCTTACCTGTAACACCACCCATACCAACACCATCACCACCATCTGGCCACTTTTACCAACACCCCATTCTGTTTCTGGCCACCCTTTCCCACCACACTACACTCATCTTGCCACCCTTACCTGCAACACCACCCATACCAACAACACCACCTCCATCTAGCTTAAATATCATGCAATTTGATAAATAAATAAAACAAATAAAAATATTTGATCAGATTTTTATTTCATTATATTTGATAAATAAATACATTTCTGACCATCCATGCCAATACCACCACCTCCATCTGGCCACCTTTACACACAACACCTCCTGTTTCTGACCACCTTTTCCCACCACACTACACTCATCTGACCACCCTTACCTGCAACACCACCCATACCAACAACACCACCGGTGCCCACAACACCAGCTGTTTTTTGACCACCTTATGGTCACTCTTTCCTACCACATCAACTCCATCTTTCCATCTTTACCCTGAACTCCACTTCACTCAGCCATTTTACCCACAATGCCACCTCTAACTGAGGTATATAGTCTAGTACCAACCCCAGCCAGCCATTCTTACACACATCACCCCTCTATCTTACCAGCCGTGCCAACAACACCACCTGTTTCTTGCCCTTTCCCACCACACTACACTGATCTGGCAACCCTTACCTGTATCACCACCCATACCAAAACCACCACCTCCACCTGGCCACCTTTACCAACACCACCTTCTGTTTCCGACCACCCTTTCCCACCACATTACACTCATCTTGCCACCCTTACCCCACCCATACCAACAACACCACCTCTATCTGGCCACTGGCACCCACAACACCAGCTGTTTTTTGACCACCTTATGGTCACTTTTTACTACCACATCACCTCCATCTTTGCATCCTTTACCTGAACTCCATTTCACTCAGCCATTTTTACCCACAATGCCACCTGTAACTTAGATAGATAGTCTAGTAATAACCCGTTAGCCATTCTTACCCACAACACCCCTCTATCTGACCAACCGTACCAACAACACCACCTGTTTCTTGCCCTTTCCCACCACACTATACTGATCTGGCCACCCTTACCTGTAACACCACCCATACCAACACCATCACCTCCATCTGGCCACCTTTACCAACACCACCTTCTATTTCTGACCACCCTTTGCCACCACATTACACTCATCTTGCCACCCTTATCTGCAACACCACCCCTACCAAGAACACCAACTCTATCTAGCTTAAATATCATTCGATTTTTCATTTTTAACATTTGATAAGTAAATAAAACAAATAAATACATTTTAATCAGATTTTTATTTCATTATATTTGATAAATAAATAAATAAACTATATATATATATTTAAATAAGTAAATAATAAATAATAGTTCTACTTTTCAATATTCGTCAGATTTTCTGTGTTTTTTTTTTTCATTTGATAAATAAATAAACAAAAAATAATATAAATAAGTAAATTTAAAAAAATAGCTCTACTTCTAAAATACGCATCAGATTTTTATTATTGCACTTGCTAAATAAATAAATAAAAAAAAAAATGATATACATAATTAAATCATAAAGAATAGTTCTACTTTAAAATATTCATCAGCTATTTTTATTACATTTGATTTAAAAAAAAAAAAAGAAAAGCAGTGGTACGTTTAATGTAGATGCCTGCACTACAGCCTTACTCTATAAAAACGTATGCCTTCACATGTACTTTAAGTGCGATGACAGGGTATAAGGTTATGTAAGGTAGAAGGTCATAAAAAAGTTTCCATAACAAGGAGCTTAGAACAAGTCACTGCCACCTGCCGGAATTTATTAAAGCAGATCAGAATTCTGAATATTACTTATAGTTCTTTCCTGGTACATTGAAGATAAAGGGCTTACGTAAACAATTATATTAATTAAGACCTTAGTAATGCCTTTTTATGGAAGGATTATTCAGACCACGGCTATAAAAATGCTTAAAAAGGCATCAACGCACAATGGCACTAGAGCTTCAACTACACCCGATGAGGCAAGGGTTGGAATACATTTGTGAGAGGAACGATTACTTCCCCGGCCCTCTAATAGAAGAACTGTCAGTGAGAATAACAGATATTTATGGATCTGAAGCTACGGCATCCTAATAGTAATCACCAAATGTTTTATTTACAAGCTTTTATGCTATGTAATAAAATAAAGGTCTGCCCCTTCGGCACCCATTTCTTTAACATACATTCCATTTGTTGCATACATGGAACTATTTTAATTATCTTCTTAGTGAGCAAGCTTATTATTTTCAGAGGTTTAATGCAAAACAGTGTTGAATGATTACTTAATTGCCCATATACACTCCATGGCCACTTTATTAGGTCCAACTTGCTAGTACCAGGTTGAATCCCTTTTGCCTTCAGAACTTCCTTCATTCTTCCTGCCATAGATTCAACGAGGTGTTGGAAATGTTCCTTAGAGATTTTGGTCCATAGTGACATGAGGGCATCACACAGTTGCTGCAGATTTGTTGGCATTCCAAAGGTGTTCTATTGGATGAGATGTGGTGAGTGTGTAGGCCATTGGAGTACAGCGACCTCATTGTCCAGTGGTGAGATGATTGGATGAGATGTGGTGAGTGTGGAGGCCATTGGAGTACAGCGACCTCATTGTCCAGTGGTGAGATGATTGGATGAGATGTGGTGAGTGTGGAGGCCATTGGGGTACAGCAACCTCATTGTCCAGTGGTGAGATGATTGGATGAGATGTGGTGAGTGTGGAGGCCATTGGAGTACAGTGACCTCATTGTCCAGTGGTGAGATGATTGGATGAGATGTGGTGAGTGTGGAGGCCATTGGAGTACAGCGACCTCATTGTCCAGTGGTGAGATGATTGGATGAGATGTGGTGAGTGTGGAAGCCATTGGAGTACAGCGACCTCATTGTCCAGTGGTGAGATGATTGGATGAGATGTGGTGAGTGTGGAAGCCATTGGAGTACAGCGACCTCATTGTCCAGTGGTGAGATGATTGGATGAGATGTGGTGAGTGTGGAGACCATTGGAGTACAGCAACCTTATTGTCCAGTGGTGAGATGATTGGATGAGATGTGGTGAGTGTGGAGACCATTGGAGTACAGCAACCTCATTGTCCAGTGGTGAGATAATTGGATGAGATGTGGTGAGTGTGGAGGCCATTGGGGTACAGCAACCTCATTGTCCAGTGGTGAGATGATTGGAGCTTTGTGACATGGTGCATTATCTTACTGGAAGGAGCCATCATAAGATGGGGACACTGTAGTCATAAAGCATGAACATGGTCAGCAACAATACTCAGGTAGGCCGTGGTGTTTCAACAATGGTCAATTAGTACTAAGGGGCCCAAAGTGTGCCAAGAAAATATCCCCCCACACCATTACACCACCACCACCGGCCTGAAAAATGTTTACAAGGCAGGATGGATCCATGCTTCCATGTTGTTTATGCCAAATTCTGACCCTACCATCTGAATGTCGCAGCTGAAATCCAGACTCTTCAAACCAGGCAATGTTTTTCCAATCTTCTATTGTCCAATTTTGTAAACTCACACAGAACGTATATACCAGTCAGTTGGAGGAATAGTGCCTGATATCAGTGGGTGGAATGGTGCCTCAAATGATAAAGGAAAGCAAAGGGTGGCATCTGGTCCACTGCCACAGTTTGAAGACCATTGATTTACATCATAAAGGTTCCCAGCTCCTTTATGTAGACTTCAACAATTAATAGAAAAATATGTTTGCATCTAAGTGTAGCAGGATCCTCTGAAGGAGATGCACTTACATGGAGAAGCCTTGTTGGTGATCATTTAAATCATAAGGGTTTCCAGCTCCTTTATGTAGACCTCGATCACTAACAAAAAAAGAAGATCACATCTAAATGTCGTGGGATCCTCTGGAGAAGATGTACCCACACGGGGAGGCCATGTTGGTGATCATTTACTTCATAAGGGTTTCCAGCTCCTTTATGTAGACTTCAATCACTAACAAAAATAGAAGATCACATCTAAATGTAGTGGAATCCTCCAATGGAGATGCACCTACATGGAGAAGCCATGCTGCTGATCATTTTCATTGGGGGCCACCAAACTGAATGTAGTGGGATCCTCTGGAGGAGATGTACTTACATGGAAAAGCCTTGTTGGTGATCATTTACATCAGTGTTTCTCAATTCCGGTCTTCAAGGCGCACCACCGAGTCAAGTCTTCAGGATTTCCTTCAGATGAAACGGCTGTGGTAATTACTAAGGCAGTGAAACTGATCAAATCACCTGTGCAAAATAATGGAAATCCTTAAAACATGACCTGTTGGTGTGCCTTGAGGACTGGAGTTGAGAAACACTGAGTTACATCATAAGGATTCCCAGCTTCTTTATGTAGACTTCAATCACTAATAGAAAAAGAAAATCACATCTAAATGTAACAGGACATGTACCTATATGGAGAGGCGTGTTGGTGGTCATTTTCATCAAGGAACTCTAAACTTTTTAACATAGAGCCAGTTCATTATCTTTTAGGTTTTATCTGACTATGGCCAATGGGAGAGGAAAATGACCCGACATTAGTGAGAGTAACAAAAGGGTAAAATAGTGCCCAGTCATTGGTGTCAATAGGAGAAATTATACCCCATTGTTGGTGTCATTTGAAGGAATGGTGCCTCATAATGTCAGTAGGAAGAATAGTGGCTCGTATCAGTGGAAGAAATGTTACCCCAAGGGTCCGATAAAGGCAATCAAAGATGATCACATCTCATTTGCGGGCCACAGTTTGGAGACCACTGATCTACATCATAAAGGTTCCCAACTCCTTTATATAGACTTTGAAACTAGTAGAAAAAGAAGATCACATCTAAATGTAATGGGATCCTCCGGAGGATATGCGCCTACATGGAGAAGCCTTGTTGGTGATCATTTACTTCACAACGGTTTCCAGCTCCTTTATGTAGACTTCAAACACCAACAAAAATAGAAGATCACATATAAATGTAGGGGAATCCTCCATAGAAGATGACCCTACATGCAGAGGCCATGTTGCTGATCATTTTCATTGGGGGCCTCAAAACTGAATGTAGTGGGATCCTCTGGAGGAGATACACTTGCATGGAGTAGTCTTGTTGGTGATCATTTACATAATAAGGGTTCCCAGCTTCTTTATGTAGACTTCAATCACTACTAGAAAAAGATCCCATCTAAATGTAACAGGATCTTCCTGGAGGCTTTGCTGGTGATCATTTTCAGCAAGGGCCTCCAAACTTTCTAAAGCCAGTTCATTGTCCTTTAGGTTTTATGGGAGCCAGACTAAGGCCAATGAAAGAGGAAAATGACCCGACATCAGTGAGAGTAACAAAAGGGTAACATAGTGCCATAGTGACATGGTGTCAATAGGAGAAATTATGCCCCATTGTTGGTGTCAGTTGAAGGAATGGTGCCTCATAGTTATTGTCAGTAGGGAGAATAGTGCCTCATATCAGTGGGAGAATTGGTGCCCCAAGGGCTGAATAAAGGCAAGCAAAGGGCCACTGATCTACATCATAAAGGTTCCCAACTCCTTTATATAGACTTCAACAACTAATAGAAGAAGATCACATCTAAATGTAGCAGGATCCTCCGGAGTAGATGCACCTACATGGAGAGGCCTTGTTGGTGATCATTTACATCATAAGGGTTCCCAGCTCCTTTATGTAGAAGTCAATCACTAACAGAAAAAGAAGATCACATCTAAATTTAGCGGTATCCTCTGGAGGAGATACACCTTCACGGAGAGGCCTTGTTGGTGATCATTTAGATCATAAGGGTTCCCAGCTCCTTTATGCAGAAGTCATTCATTAATACAAAAAGATGATCACATCTAAATTTAGCGGTATCCTCTGGAGGAGATACGCCTTCATGGAGAGGCCTTGTTGGTGATCATTTAGATCATAAGGGCTCCCAGCTCCTTTATGTAGAAGTCAATCACTAATAGAAAAAGAAGATCACATCTAAATTTAGCGGTATCCTCTGGAGGAGATACACCTTCATGGAGAGTCCTTGTTGGTGATCATTTAGATCATAAGGGTTCCCAGCTCCTATATGTAGAAGTCAATCACTAACAGAAAAAGAAGATCACATCTAAATTTAGCGGTATCCTCTGGAGGAGATACACCTTCATGGAGAGGCCTTGTTGGTGATCATTTAGATCATAAGGGTTCCCAGCTCCTTTATGTAGAAGTCAATCACTAACAGAAAAAGAAGATCACATCTAAATTTAGCGGTATCCTCTGGAGGAGATACGCCTTCATGGAGAGGCCTTGTTGGTGATCATTTAGATCATAAGGGTTCCCAGCTCCTATATGTAGAAGTCAATCACTAACAGAGAAAGAAGATCACATCTAAACTTAGCGGTATCCTCTGGAGGAGATACGCCTTCATGGAGAGGCCTTGTTGGTGATCATTTAGATCATAAGGGTTCCCAGCTCCTTTATGCAGAAGTCAATCATTAATACAAAAAGATGATCACATCTAAATTTAGCGGTATCCTCTGGAGGAGATACGCCTTCATGGAGAGGCTCACCTGACTGAACTGCTGAGCATACTTTACCACAACTCAAGTGCTGTTTATTTGTAGGTAAGCAAGATAAAGGCCTCAGAGAAACTCAATCCAATGGGACTTTGTCAATAAAACTCTGATTTAATAAGGAAGTGGGTTGAAGGATTCTGGGCAGAGAGGAACAATTGCTGGGGGAAGATGAGAACCTTTTTTCTTTATTCTAACTTGTGCTTGGAATTAAATAATAAAAAAATATTAAGCTGAACTTGGACTTTAATTACACAGACAGAAGTTTGATACTTGAAGGTCAACTGCAGTGTTGGTTGGGCACCAGGGGCACCAGGGTCCTTGTTTTGAGAATTTAGGGATAGCAGAAGATACTTCATTAACAAGACATAATACAAATCCATAAATGATGTTATTGCTGGCACAAAAAGCTGGACAAAATTATCTATTGTTCTGTCGAGAGAATGTTTGATATCATTTACATATTTATGGGAACACTGTGATATGGTGATGCATTCATGGAATAAACATTGGGAATTCATCAATGTATCAGTTGTACTTCTTAAAAATACTACGAAACAATAGAATGTTTTGTTCTCTAAAACTAGGACAACAATTTAGAAGAAATTGTCTCATTTTTCTTGTGTTTCAAGGTCACATCGTAATTTATGAATGTCAACTAAGATCCATAAATCACCGATGGCTTCCCATTGTGCTAATGACATCCAGCCAGACTCAAGACAAAATGTTTTATAAACTTTCTGACTTTTAAACCTTAACTCACATTTTATTTATTAATTGAATGTATTTTATTGTACCGGTGCACTAAACAGGAGACCATATCTGATTGGATGTCTGGCTCTGTGCCGTGATACCATAATGATGGGCTTTATGACTAGAGTTGAGCGAACCCGAACTGTAAAGTTTGGGTCCGTACCAAACTTTCGGGTGTCCGTGTCCCGAACCCTTGAGAAAAACATTCGGGTTCTGGCATTTTATCACGCATGTTGAATAGCTGCAGGGCAGCCAATCAACAAGCGTTTCACTGGTTTTCCCTAGAAGCCATCACAGCCATGCCTACTAATGGCATGGCTGTGATTGGCCAGTGAATCATGTGACCCAGCCTCTATATGAGGCTGGAGTCACAGTGCTGCATGTCACATGCTCTCAGGTTAGTGTAGGGAGAGGATGCTGCCGGCGATGTGAGGGACAGATTGCAGATCTAATAACTAGGTAGAGATTACTACTACTGCTTTGAGGGACAGATTGCAGATCTAATAACTAGGTAGAGATTACTACTACTGCTGTGAGGGACAGATTGCAGATATAATAACTAGGTAGAGATTACTACTATTGCTGTGAGGGACAGATTGCAGATCTAATAACTATGTAGAGATTACTACTACTGCTTTGAGGGACAGATTGCAGTAATAATAACTAGGTAGAGATTACTACTACTGCTGTGAGGGGCAGATTGCAGATCTAATAACTAGGTAGAGATTACTACTACTGCTGTGAGGGACAGATTGCAGATATAATAACTAGGTAGAGATTA
>BLSH010535245.1:681309-698674 GCA_018402905.1 Glandirana rugosa
CACGTCCCCAGTCCTCACATATTGTATGTCTCACGTCCCCAGTCCTCACATATTGTATGTCTCACGTCCCCAGTCCACGTATTGTGTGTCTCACTCCTGACCCCTGCACTCTGTGTGTTATGCACCTGACCCCTGCACTCTGTATGTTATACACTCCTGACCCCTGCACTCTGTATGTTATACACTCCTGACCCCTGCACTCTGTGTGTTACGCACCTGACCCCTTTGCTTTATATGTTACATGCTTCTGACCCCTGCCTTCTATGGTTTATTCACTCCTGACCCCTACACTGTGTAAATTATAAACTCCTGACCCTCATACTGTGTGAATTATACACTGTTGGTCACTGCACGCTGTATGTTATACACTCCTGACTTCTGACCCCTGCACTCTGTGTGTTATGCACCTGCCTCCTGCACTCTGTATGTTATACACTCCTGACCCCTGCACGCTGTATGTTATACACTCCTGACCCCTGCACTCTGTGTGTTACGCACCTGACCCCTTTGCTTTATATGTTACATGCTCCTGACCCCTCTCTTCTGTGGTTTATGGACTCCTGTTCCCTACACTGTGTGAATTATAATCTCCTGCACTCTGTGTGTTATGCACTCCTGACCCCTGCACTCTGTATGTTATACACTCCTGGCCCCTGCACTCTGTATGTTATATACTCCTGACCCCTGCACTCTGTGTGTTATACACCCGGCCCCTTTGTTTATATGTTACATGCTCCTGACCCCTGCCTTCTATGGTTTATGCACTCCTGACCCCTACACTGTGTGAATTATACACTCCTGACCCCTGCACTCTGTGTGTTATGCACTCCTGACCCCTGCACTCTGTGTGTTATGCACCTGGCCCCTGTGTTTTATATGTTACATGCTCCTGACCCCTGCCTTCTATGGTTTATGCACTCATGACCCCTACACTGTATGAATTATACACTCCTCACCCCTACACTCTGTTCCTTATGCGCCCTCCCCCCCCCCCCCCGTTTTAATGCATAGGCGCCCCCCCACCCAACATGTGTATT
The DNA here is from genome assembly GCA_018402905.1 of Glandirana rugosa. NCBI lineage: Eukaryota > Metazoa > Chordata > Amphibia > Anura > Ranidae > Glandirana > Glandirana rugosa. Next base: position 682,347 of record BLSH010535245.1, read on the forward strand.
TACAAATGTCCATGCATGGGGGGGGTGCTGAATTTTTTTTTTTTTTTTATTTATAGTTAAGTGCTTGGGTGTAACTGTAAGTATGTTTTTTATCACATGTTTTTAATTATTTTTATTAATTAATTAATTTATTTATTTATTAATTTTGCTTATTTTTTGTGCAAAATTAAAAAAATAAAATAAAACCTCGCAAATTAAAAAAAACACAATTAATTAATTAAATAAAATAAAATTTTGCAAAACAATTTTGCCTTGTGCGGCCCCCAAAAAAATGCAATGAAATATTTTGTTATCTTAAAGTTAAAATTTAATCTGGTTGCGTTGTATTTCTTTCTCCCTCATCGGCACGCAATTTCTATTTTTTCAGTAAAATATTTCCTTTTTCATTAGAGACCTTTTTTCCTTTTTTTTTTTTTTTTTTTTTTTACCCGATGATGTCATCACCGGGTCTCTGTGCTTCTCTGTGCAATGCAGGCAGATCAGGGCTGGTGGGAGGGCCCGGCCTCAGTGCTTTTCTCTGGAGCCCTCTGTACCCAATGCAGTGGGCGGGCTCTTGGGAGGAGTTATGCAAATACAACTGCACCCTGGCTCAGCACTCCACTCTCGGTCCTGATGCAAGCAGTGTGCGGGCTCTTGGGAGGAGTTATGCAAATATAACTGTACCCCGACTCAGTACTCCACTCTCGGTCCTGATGCAAGCAGTGGGCGGGCTCCTGGGAGGAGTTATGCAAATACAACTGCACCCTGGCTCAGCACTCCACTCTCGGTCCTGATGCAAGCAGTGGGCGGGCTCTTGGGAGGAGTTATGCAAATATAACTGTACCCCGACTCAGTACTCCACTCTCGGTCCTGATGCAAGCAGTGGGCGGGCTCCTGGGAGGAGTTATGCAAATATAACCGTACCCCGACTCAGTACTCCACTCTCGGTTCTGATGCAAGCAGTGGGCGGGCTCTTGGGAGGAGTTATGCAAATATCAAAACACCTTGATATGTGCATGTAAGTCCAGAGGAGTGGGTGTTCCTAGACAAGGTGTATTTGCATAGGTAACACCCACATGTGATGTTGAACCTCCATGATTGACAGAATGAAATCCAATGAAGGAAAGGAGTGGGCCAGGGACAGTCAGGCTGGGGAGAAAAGCGTTAGATGATGCTGGACCCCCACCCTAGGCAGTAAACAAGGCGGGGCTCTGTATGACTTGCTTCAGCTTCTAATGCACACTGTGAGGAGCTCACAGTGTGCAGTGAAATCAGAGGAAGCCATTTCAGTCCAGGAGAGGAGTCGGTACACCTGTGCAAGACTGAAGAGGAGGCCGGAGGGAGGATTTAGGTGATTGCAAAAATAATCGGCTCGTGGTGGACATTGCTCAGCGCCCTACGGCAGCGAAGCGGTTAACAAATATATAAAAAGGGCGAAAAAAAAAAACGGTTTGATTTTTTTTCTACCAGTTGCCGTCTGAGGATGTTGGGAACAGACGCCCGGTTGTCTTTACAGTTGTGCAACACCTCCACCTGCTGGTGAAGTTTGATAACACATGGTCAAAATAACCGTAAATTCAAATCGAAACTCCGCTTTTGTTTTTAAAAATTTTTTTTTAAAAATTCCCTTGAAACAAACTGGATACTTTCCAACCCTCACGCCAAATTTTAGTTGTGATTTTTACTTTTTCTGTTCTGAAAATATTATAATTCTTTTTTTTTTTTATCAAATCGACTGTTTAGTGGGGGAGGGGGGGATCTGTCTTTAGTTAGGATCCCCTTCCTGTCTCAGTGCTGCCATAAAAACAACGACACCCCTGTCATACTTTTTAGCTGTGCAGGTGAATAAAATACTAAATATAAAAATATTTTAAAAATTATAAAAAAAATCATAATTCCTCTTTTTTTTTAATCAAATTGATTGCTAAGTAGGAGGATTTGTCTTTCGTTAGGATCCCCTTATTTTCTCAGTACTCCGATAAAAACAACGACGCCCTTGTCATACTTTTTAGCTGTGCAGGTGAATAAAATACTAAAATATAAAAATATTTAAAAAAAAAATAAAAATCATAATTCCTCTTTTTTTTTTATCAAATTGATTGCTAAGTAGGAGGATTTGTCTTTCGTTAGGATCCCCTTTCTGTCTCAGTACTCCGATAAAAACAACTACACCCTTGTCATACTTTTTAGCTGTGCAGGTGAATAAAATACTAAATATAAAAATATTTAAAAAATGATATTAAAAAAATATCATAATTCCTCTTTTTTTAAATCAAATTGATTGCTAAGTGGGAGGCTCTGTCTTTAGTTAGGATCCTCTTTCTGTCTCAGTGCTGCCATAAAAACACCGACACCCCTGTCATACTTTTTATCTGTGCAGGTGAATAAAATAATAAAATCTAAAAATATTTAAAAAATTATGTAAAAAAAATCATAGTTACTCTTTTTTTCTTAAATCAAATTGCCGAGTGGGAGGATCTGTCTTTAGTTAAGATCCCCTTTCTTTCTCAGTGCTGCCATAAAAACAACTACATACTTGTCATATTTTTAGCTGTGCAGGTGAATAAAATAATAAAATTTAAAAATATTTTAAAAATTATATTAAAAAAATCATAATTCCTCTTTTTTTTTTTTTTTAAATCAAATTGATTGCTAAGTGGGAGAATTTGTCTTTCCTTAGGATCCCCTTTCTGTGTCAGTGCTGTGATAAAAACAATGACACCCTTGTCTTACTTCTTTTTAGCTATTCAAGTGAATAAAATAATAAAATAGGAAAATATTTAAAAATTATATTTAAAAAAAATATCATAGTTCCTCTTTTGTTTTATCAAATTGATTTCTAAGTGGGAGGCTCTGTCTTTCCTTAGGATCACCTTTCTGTCTCAGTGCTGCAATAAAAACAACTACACCCTTGTCATAGTTTTTAGCTGTGCAAGTGAATAAAATAATAAAAAATAAAAAATATTTTAAAAATTATATAAAAAAACAAAAATCAAAATTCCTCTCTTTTTTTTATCAAATTGGCTGCTAAGTGGGAGGATCTGTCTTCAGTTAGTTTCCCCTTTCTGTCCTAGTGTTGTGATAAAAACAACGACACTCTCGGCATACTTTTTACCTTGGAAGTGAATAAAATAATAAAATATAAAAATATAAAATATATATATATATAAATAATTAATAATATCTCATAAAAAAACAACCTGTTTGCATAGGTCAGAGATTTGAATTTAAATTGTGTGCAGATTTTGGGAACAGCGGTGAGCCAATCGCAGGAAGAGTGAGATTTTTTTTGGGGGGGGGTACATAGTATTTCCATAGTTGACCATTGGCACATTGGTTCAGCTTGGCACAATGTAATTATGTATATGTTATATCTAATCGATTGCTGGGATTGCTGCAAATAAATGTAGTAGTTGGCGCTGCAGCTGTGATCCTCCTCGTCTTGTCCAGATTGGCTGCCCTTCCGCACATTGACCACAGGGGGGCGCCATTCATAAACACCTTGTATTTTTTTCAATGACTGTGAGGAGTATGAAGTGGACATTGTGACAGCACTCCTCTCCTCCTTGGCCAATCAGAGAGCACCTTGTATTCATTAAAACAATACAAGGCATTCTGTGCCTTCCTATGAACCTGGGTCCCATCCTTGCACATCACATGAACTGATTCCACCTACTTCTTCGGAGTCAAGGCCATCCCGGACGAGCCCCCAACCTTTATCTGGACACTGATAGCTAAAGCAAAACAGTAATGAGCTCATCTCTCTGTCACTCTGCTCTCTCCTCCTATCATCATGCTCCTTGCACATCACATGAATTGAATCAACCTGCTTCTTCTCAGCACAAGTCATCCCGGACCAACCCCCAACCTATATCTGAACAGTGAAAAAGAGAAGTAGCACAGTGATGAGCTCATCTCTCTCCATCACTCTACTCTCTCCTCCTATGAGCATGCTCTTTGCACATTACATCAAGTGATTCAACCTACTTCTTCTGAGCCCAAGCCATCCCGGACCAGCCCCCAACCTATGTCTGGACAATAAAAGGAGAAGCAACACAGTGATGATCTCATCTCTCTGTCACTCTGATCTCTCCTGCTATCATCATGTTCCTTGCACATCACATGAACTGAATCAACCTACTTCTTCCAAACCTAAGTCATCCCAGACCAGCCTCCAAACCATAACTTGACAAGGAGAGGAAGCACATCGATGAGCTCATCTCTCGAGCACTCTGCTCTCTTCTTCCATCAGCATGCTTGTTGTCAGCACATAAACTGATTGACTCCCTGAACTGCTTCTTCCTCTCATACTCCAGCCCTGCTGTATGGGGATTGCAAGAGGTCACACTCAGGTTTGCATTTAACAAATGCACTTGCTTACGTAATCATGAACACAGGGCTGCATTAATTTGTGTATAACATTCAGCTTACAAGGTCACGAATGGCTAAAGTTGACAATAAATCCACATTTTGTTGGTTGCACCTTGATTGCTTTCATCTTTTGGGCTGTAAGCTTGAAGTACAATGGTGCATAGACCGGCATTTGTCTATGGAGTGTCAGTAGAGCAGAAGAAGGTCGACCTTAAAGAGGACCTAAAATCATCAAATAGATACCTCTGTTCCAGCTCCCTCACCGGCACAAATATTTTCTGTCTTCTAGCTGATTTGTGGTGCGAGATCTATGGCCATCTTAATTGGCTGGCATGGGCTGACATAACTCCTGTACATGCACACATCCCAGCAGATACCAGAATTGTACACCTTAGTGTACGGTGTAAAAGATATTTAGAGAAAGTAGGTAAGAATATCTTCTCTCCGACTTCTTCCTGGTGCGGAGTCTTCATTAGAAGAAGGTAAGAATATCTTCTCTCTGACTTCTTCCTGGTGAGGGGTCTTCATTAGAAGAAGGTAAGAATATCTTCTCTCCGGCTTCTTCCTGGTGCGGAGTCTTCATTAGAAGAAGGTAAGAATACCTTCTCTCCGACATCTTCCTGGTGAGGGGTCTTCATTAGAAGAAGGTAAGAATACCTTCTCTCCGGCTTCTTCCTGGTGCGGAGTCTTCATTAGAAGAAGGTAAGAATACCTTCTCTCCATCATCTTCCTGGTGACGGGTCTTCATTAGAAGAAGGTAAGAATATATTCTCTCCGACTTCTTCCTGGTACGGAGTCTTCATTAGAAGAAGATAAGAATACCTTCTCTCCGACATCTTCCTGGTGAGGGGTCTTCATTAGAAGAAGGTAAGAATACCTTCTCTCCGACTTCTTCCTGGTGAGGTGTCTTCATTTAGAAGGTAAGAATATTTTCTCTCCGACTTCTTCCTGGTACGGGGTCTTCATTAGAAGAATTTAAGAATATCTTCTCTCCGACTTCTTTCTGGTGAGGGGTCTTCATTAGAAGAAGGTAAGAATATCTTCTCTCTGACTTCTTCCTGGTGCGGTGTCTTCATTTAGAAGGTAAGAATATCTTCTCTCTGACTTCTTCCTGGTACGGGGTCTTCATTAGAAGAAGGTAAGAATATCTTCTCTCCGACTTCTTCCTGTTGCGGGGTCTTCATTAGAAGAAGTTAAGAATATCTTCTCTCCGGCTTCTTTCTGGTGCGGGGTCTTCTTTAGAAGAAGGTAAGAATATCTTCTCTCCGACTTCTTCCTGGTGCGGTGTCTTCATTTAGAAGGTAAGAATATCTTCTCTCCGACTTCTTCCTGGTGCGGGGTCTTCTTTAGAAGAAGGTAAGAATATCTTCTCTCTGACTTCTTCCTGGTGCGGGGTCTTCATTTAGAAGGTAAGAATATCTTCTCTCCGACTTCTTCCTGGTACGGGGTCTTCATTAGAAGAAGGTAAGAATATCTTCTCTCCGACTTCTTCCTGGTGCGGGGTCTTCTTTAGAAGAAGGTAAGAATATCTTCTCTCCGACTTCTTCCTGGTGAGGGGTCTTCATTTAGAAGGTAAGAATATCTTCTCTCTGACTTCTTCCTGGTGCGGGGTCTTCTTTAGAAGAAGGTAAGAATATCTTCTCTCCGACTTCTTCCTGGTGCGGTGTCTTCATTTAGAAGGTAAGAATATCTTCTCTCCGACTTCTTCCTGGTGCGGGGTCTTCTTTAGAAGAAGGTAAGAATATCTTCTCTCCGACTTCTTCCTGGTGCGGTGTCTTCATTAGAAGAAGGTAAGAATACCTTCTCTCTGACTTCTTCCTGGTGCGGGGTCTTCATTAGAAGAAGGTAAGAATATCTTCTCTCCGACTTCTTCCTGGTGCGGGGTCTTCATTAGAAGAAGGTAAAAATATCTTCTCTCCGACTTCTTCCTGGTGCGGGGTCTTCATTAGAAGAAGGTAAGAATATCTTCTCTCCAAATTCTTCTTGGTGAGGGGTCTTCATTAGAAGAATGTAAGAATATCTTCTCTCCGACTTCTTCCTGGTGAGGGGTCTTCTTTAGAAGAAGGTAAGAATATCTTCTCTCCGACTTCTTCCTGGTGCGGTGTCTTCATTTAGAAGGTAAGAATACCTTCTCTCCAACTTCTTCCTGGTGCGGGGTCTTCTTTAGAAGAAGGTAAGAATATCTTCTCTCTGACTTCTTCCTGGTGCGGGGTCTTCATTAGAAGAAAGTAAGAATATCTTCTCTCCGACTTCTTCCTGGTGCGGGGTCTTCTTTAGAAGAAGGTAAGAATATCTTCTCTCCGACTTCTTCCTGGTGCGGGGTCTTCATTAGAACAAGGTAAGAATATCTTCTCTCCGACTTCTTCCTGTTGCGGGGTCTTCTTTAGAAGAAGGTAAGAATATCTTCTCTCCGACTTCTTCCTGGTGCGGGGTCTTCATTAGAACAAGGTAAGAATATCTTCTCTCCGACTTCTTCCTGGTGCGGGGTCTTCATTAGAAGAAGGTAAGAATATATTCTCTCTGACTTCTTCCTGGTGCGGGGTCTTCTTTAGAGGAAGGTAAGAATTTCTTCTCTCTGACTTCTTCCTGGTGCAGTGTCTTCATTTAGAAGGTAAGAATATCTTCTCTCTGACTTCTTCCTGGTGTGGGGTCTTCATTATAAGAAGGTAAGAATCTTCTCTCCAACTTCTTCCTGTTGCGGGGTCTTCATTAGAAGAAGGTAAGAATATCTACTTCCCCACTTCTTCCTGGTGCGGGCTCTTCATTAGAAGAAGGTAAGAATATCTTCTCTTCGACTTCTTCCTGGTGTGGGGACTTCATTAGAAGAAAGTAAGAATATCTTCTCTCCTGGTGCAGGGTCTTCTTTGGTTTTAAATGGCTGGCATGGGATGACGTTAATCCCAGCAGATGCCAGAATTGTACACTGAGCTGCTCATGTGCACCTCAGTGTATGGTGTAAAGAATATTTCAAGGAAGAAGGTAAGGATGTCCTGTTTCCTGGTGGGGGGCCTTTGGCTATCTTAATTGGCCAGCATGGGATGATATAACTCCTACACATGCACACATTCCTGCAGATACCTGCATTGTATGCTGAGTTGCGCATGTGCTCCTCAGTGTACGATGTGAGGAATGTTTAGAGGAAGAAGACCTTCCTCTGGCTTCTTGCTGGTGCAGGGTCTTTGGTCATCTTAATTTGCCAGAATGGGGTGAGGTAATCTCTCCTATCAGCATGCTCCTTGCACATCACATGGACTGATTCAATCTACTTCTTCTGAGCCCAAGTCATCCCGGACCAACCCCCAACCTATATTTGGACAGCTGGACATGCTGGCCAGGATGGAATGGCATAACTCCTACAAATGTACATGAGAGTTAGTGCATCCCTGCAGATATCAGAATTGTACACTGAGCTGCACATGTGCCCCTCAGTGTAGGATGTTAAGAAAATTTAGAGGAAGAAGTCCTCCCTCTGGCTTCTTGCTGGTGCAGGGTCTTTAGCCATCTTAATTGGCCAGAATGGGATGATGTCATTTTTCCTCTTATCAGCATGCTCTTTTGCACATCGCCTGAAGTGATTCAACTTACTTCTTCTGAGCCCACATCATCCCTGACCAACCCCCAACCTATATTTGGACAGCTGGACACGCTGGCCAGCATGGAATGACATAACTCCTATGAATGCACATGGGAGTTAGTGCATCCCTGCAGATACCAGAATTGCAAGATGAGCTGCATATGCACACCTCAGTGTACAATGTAAACAATATTTCAAGAAAGAAGGTAAGACCATCTTCTTTCTGACTTCTTCCTGGTACAGGGTCTTCAGCTGTCTTGATTGGCCAGCATGAGATGTCATAGCCTGTGCATGCACATAGGAGTTAATTCCATCCAGTAAATGCCAGAATTGTATACTGAGCTGTGCATGACCACCTCAGTGTACGGTGTAAAGGTTATTTCGAGGAAGTAAGTAAGAATGCCTTCTCTCTAACTTCTTCCTGGTGTAGGGTCCTCGGCGGTCTTGATTAACTGGCATGGGATGACGTTAAGTCAAGCAGATGCCAGTATTGTACACTGAGTTGCTCGTGTGCACCTCAGTGTAGGATGTTAAGAATATTTAGAGGAAGAAATCCTCCCTCTGGCTTCTTGCTGGTGCAGGGTCTTTGGCCATCTTAATTGGCTGGAATGGGATGACGTAATCTTTCCTCCTATCAGCATGCTTCTTGCACATCACATGAACTGATTCAACCTACTTCTTCTGAGCCCAAATCATCCCGGACCAGCCCCCGACCTATATTTGGACAGCTGGACATGCTGGCCAGCATGGAATGACATAACTCCTACGAATGTACATGGGAGTTAGTGCATCCCTGCAGATACCAGAATTGTTAGATGAGCTGCGCATGCACAACTCAGTGTACAATGTAAATAATATTTCAAGAAAGAAGGTAAGAACATCTGCTCTCCAGCTTGTTCCTGGTGCAGGGTCTTCGACTGTCTTGTTTGGCCAGCATGAGATGTCGTAACCTGCGCATGTGCACAGGAATTCATTTATTCCAGCAAATGCCCGAATTGTATGCTGGCTATGCATGCACACCTCAGAGTACAGAGTAAAGGACATTTTGATGAAGAAGGTAAAGAATGTCTTTTCTCCGGCTTCTGTCTGGGCAGAGTCGTTGGCTGTTTGATTGGCCAGCATGGGATGGCGTAATTCCTGTGCATCTCATTGTGCAGAATGAGAATACTTTGAGAAAGACAGTAAGAATGTCTTCTCTCTGGCTGCTTCTTGGTGTGGGGTCTTTGGCCATCTTGATTGGCCGAAATGGAATGACGTAACTCCTGTGCATGCACATCTCAGTGTACATATAAAAGACATTTGAGGAAGGAGCCGGGAATGTCTTCTCTCCGGCTTCTTCCTGGTGCAGGGTCTTTGACTGTCTTGATTGGCCAGTATAGGATGACATAACTCAAACTAAAAGATATTTTGAGGAATAAGGCAAGAAGCCTTTATTGCAGAAGAGATAGACTATGTCTCTTCTGTACTAAAGATCCTTCTACTTGCAATCTTTTGTTTGAAGGCCACAGTTCAGCTTCAACATAGGTTTAGCATTTTTTGAATGCTTTCTCTAGGTGGTGGCTGCAGTGGCATCTTAATACCATCATAGGCCCCTGGGAAAAGTAATGCACTGGGGCCCCTACCAGCCTGCATCACGTATCCCCACCACAGTACACCTTTACTTCAGGTTCCCCTATCACAGTGTCCATATACTGTACAGCAGGTGTCCCCATATACCAGGAGTCCCCCATCACAGTGTCCCCATACATCAGGTGTCACCATCTGTGTCTCCATACATCAGGTGTCCCCTATCACAGTGCCCCCATACATCAGGTGTCCCATCACAGTATCCACTTACATCAGGTTCCCCATCACAGTGCCATATACATCAGGTGTACCCATCACAGTGTCCCCATACATCAGGCTCCCTCATCATAGTGTCCCCATACATCTGGTGTCCCCATTATAGTGTCTCTATACATCAGGTATCCTCATACATGAGGTTTCCCCACCACAGTGTCCCTATAAATAACGTGTCCCTATACATCAGTAGTCCCCCATCACAGTGTCCCCATATATCAGGTGTCACCAACCATCAGTGTCCCCATATATCAGGTTTCCCCTATCAGTGTCCATATACATCAGGTGTCCCTATCACAGCATCCATATACATCAATTGTCCCCCATTACAGTGTCCCCAATACATACGGTTTCCTAATACATGATGTTTCCTCCCCACAGTGTCCCCATAAATCAGGTGTCCCCATACATCAGAAGTCCCTGATTACAGTGTCCCCATACAACAGGTGTCCCCATACATGAGGTTCCCCCAACATAGTGCCCCTTATATCAGAATTGTGCCCCACCTTCCCCCTTGTACTCACAGATCAGGTGATGCAAGGTGATCAGACAAGGTGTGCCCAATTATTAGGACACTTCTGGGTGGCAGTTGTTGCGAGGGGACTTTTACTAGCCAACAAATCAGACAATGTGGTGGTTTTGATGGCAGTAAACAGTCTTCTTGCAAACTAACCACCAGTGGTGAACATAATAGGTCTTTTTTTCTTATTTTTTGCAGAATTTGGTGTTCCAGGGTCCGAGAACCGTATAACTTAAGCTTTGCCTCCGTTGCAGCAGGAGAGTTTCTGTAAACTGGCAAGTGAGGCAGATTATCTTCCAATTTCGGAGCTGGAACAACTGCAGAACATTGGCTGCAATGATTGGCGGGTTGGGTGAGAAATTTAGTTGTGGACCAAATTTGCATGCCAAAGCTTACTTCTGATGAGGTGAGGTGTGACTTACTGTTTTGGCTCTTAATTATTTTATACAGTCCTCGTGTTTCCACCGTGGTAGCAAGTGGGGCGTAGGAAGAGAACAGTGATGTGTAAGTTGCTCGAAAAAATATTTGGGTAACTGGTGAGCTTAAATGCATGTGAACGTTGTTTATATCGGTCATCTTTTTCTTGTATTCCCATCTTTGTGGGGCCTTTTAGGTTGGTAACACGTGGATGGATAGGGTAGGTGGTTTAAAAAATGCCAATGTTTTTTGAGGTTTGAATTCCATATTTAGAGATCTTACCATGAAAACATATTAGAGAAGCAAGAACTTGCTGACTTAATTGCTTGGTATCTCCAAACATGTCACCTGTCCAGTTAAAGCTGAAGAACTAACTCTTGCCAAAGGTTCCTCATCACACTGCAAGGGCTACATGCTCATTTTGGCTGGGGGGAGATAGGAATGAGGTAAAATACTCACCTTATTCCTTGCACCCCCAGCCTTCCTTCTCTTTGTAAGACCGGTCTCCCCAAAGCCAATCCTCTTTTCTGCCCAACTGGTCGAAGTGATCCGGTGTTGTACATGAAGATGCTGAGGGCCCCATATCCTAGGAGCTTCAGAGAGCAGAGAAAAGCACTGGCTGTTACGGGAATAAAGGAATTAATAAATGAATTAAGTAATTTACCCTATTCATCATCCCGTAGACCAGTGGTCTCCAAACTGCAGCCCAGGGGCCAGATGCAGCCCTTTGCTTGCCTTTAACCAGCCCTTGGGGCACTATTTCATCCACTAACACCAACAATGAGGCACCATTACTTCCAATGACACCAACATTGGGGCTTTATTCCTCCCACTGATACCAACAACAGGGCACTATATCTCCTAATGACACCAGTAATAGGGCATTATCCCTCCCACTGACACCAACGATGGGGCAATATTCCTCCCACTAATACCAATGATGGGGCACTATTCCTCCCACTGACACCAACAATGGGGCACTATTCCTTCCAATGACCCCAACAGATGCAACCCTTTGCTTGCCCTTATCCAGCCCTTGGGGCACTATTCCATCCACTAACACCAACGATGGGGCACTATTCCTCACAATGACACCAACAATGGGGCACTATTCCTCCCACTGACACCAAGGATGGGGCACTATTCCTACCACTGACACCAATAATGGGGCACTATATCTCCCATTGACACCACTGATGGGGCATTATTCCTCCTACTTACACCAACAATGGGGCACTTTTTTCCCCACTAATACCAATGGCGGGGCACTTTTCCTCCCACTAATACCAGCGATGGGGCACAATTCCTCCCACTGGTACTAACAATGGGGCACTATTTCTCCCAATGGGACCCACGATGGGGTACTATTCCTCCCCCTGACACCAATGATGGGGCACTATTCCTCCCACTGATACCAATGATGGTACACTATTCCTCCCACTGATACCAATGATGGGGCGCTATTCCTCCCAATGACACCAATGATTGGGCACTATTCCTCCCACTGACACCAATGATGGGGCGCTATTCCTCCCAATGACACCAATGATTGGGCACTATTCCCTCCACTGACACCAATGATTGGGCATGCATTATTCTTCTCACAGCCACCAAAGATGACGCATGGTTTAATCACACTGAAACCAGGATATTTTCTACTCCCATTGGCCACAGTCCAACTTCCCTTAAGTCTGAAGGACAGCAGACTGTCCCTTTGTTTAGGACGTCTGGAGACCCCTGTCCTAGACAAAACAGGCATTTAACCCTTGCAGCGTAGAAGGGCTCCCGATATAAGTTGACTTTTTCTACAACCCTGTTGTTCAGTTTCACAAACTACTTGAGTTTTATAATACCTTGGCCCATTGTAGAAGGGGCTATGTTGGTACACCAAGGTGGTGCATTTTGGTCATGGTTTGAGTTTGCTTCATCCTATAGACAATGTTTGGCTATCTTTGGGCTAGTTCTGGAGGATTGCAGTTCCCACTTCTACCATGGTATGACAAATCCCCATTAAAATCCAACCCATCCAATCTCCTACGGAGAACTCCTAAGTATAATTTTGTCAGTGCTGTCACTCTTAACTCCCAGGACAAATATTGTCCAGTAAAAAGGGCCATGGGAACGCTTTATGGACCAGAAGAGAAAAAGTGTATCCAAAAACATACATGCAATGCATCATGATGCCATATACCAAAGAATATATATATATATACAGTATACAAGGTGTTGGAAACATTACTCAGAGATTTTGGCCCATAGTGGCATGATAGCATCATGCAGTTGCTGCAGATTTGTCAGCTGCACATCCATGATGCCAATCTCCCCTTCCACCACATCTCAAAGGGACTCTATTGGATGAGATGTGGGGAGTGTGGAGGCCATTGGAGTGCAGTGACCTCATTGTCCAGTGGTGAGATGATTGGAGCTTTGTGACATGGTGCATTATCCTGCTGGAAGGAGCCATCATAAGATGGGGACACTGCAGTCATAAAGGGATGGACATGGTCAGCAAGAATACTCAGGTAGGCCGTGGCATTTAAACAATGCTCAATTGGTACTAAGGGGCCCAAAGTGTGGCCATCCCACCCCACCATTACACCACCACCACCAGCCTGAACCGGTGATACAAGGCAGGATGGATCCATGCTTTCATATTGTTTATGGCAAATTCTGACCCCACCATCTGAATGTTGCAGCTCAAATCCAGACTCATCAGACCAGCGTTTTTCCAATCTTCTAGTGTCCAATTTTGGTGATCCTGTGCCAATTGTACCCTCAGTTTCCTGTTCTTAGCTGACATGAGTGGCACCCGGTGTGGCCTTCTGCTGCTGTAGCTCATCGGCTTCAAGGTTGGATGTGTTGTGCGTTCAGAGATGGTATTCTGCATACCTTGGGAGTAATGAGTGGTTATTTGAGTTACTGTTGCCTTTCCATCATCTGGAACCAATCTGCCCATTCTCCTCTGAACACTGACATCAACAAGGCATTTTCCTCCACACAACCTCCGCTCACTGGATATTTTCTCTTTTTCCCACCATTCTCTGTAAACCCGAGAGATGGTTGTGCCTGAAAATCCAAGAAATACTCAGACCAGCCTGTCTGGCACCAGCAACCATGTTCAAAGTCACTTAAATCCATTTTCTTTCCCATTCTGATGCTCGGTTTGAACTTCAGCAAGCCGTCTTCATCACGTCTAGATGCCTAAATGCATTGAGTTGCTGTGATTGAACAGATTGTACCTAATAAAGTGGCCAGTGAGTATATATATAAAATGTTGTCCCTGAAATTGATTTGTCCAAAGCAGAAACAATGGGCAAGAGTAAGGATTTAAGCAACAGTCGGGAGCCAGAATTGGTGAAACCCCTCATGCAGGGAGGTTTCTCGCACCACCCCTGTGTGATCCCAGGCTCGTCATGGTGGTTTTGAGCCTGAGTTAAAACAGGAGAGGTGCTCATGGGTTTGGGCTTGGGCTCCTCCTCCCTCTCAAATAACTTTGTTCCCCAAAACCTCCAGGGGCTCTCGCCCCTCAGCCTCCAGTGGTTTCAACTGTCCACTCGACCACATCTCCTTTGGTCCCACTATACCAGAGTAGCACCCTCTATCTTAGGTAGGTACTGAGTGTCAGTATTTTTGACAGGTGAGATAAATTTAGTCAGGCCTGGCTAAAAGTCAGACCTGATTGTTTTGATTCTGGGTAGGAGAGTGGCTCAGGCAGTGGCTGGTGACTCACAGGCAGTGACACCTCTCGGTTACCTCCTCTTTGCTTCTAGATGGTTCTAAAAGAAAGGGTGGGGAAGAGAGGTGGAGCAGCCTGGGATGCTTGGGGGAGCTCTGACTAATCCCCAATCTGGATTGGCAGGGGGCAGGCCCCCTCAAATACCTGGGGTCAGCCCAGCCTGGGAGGAGAGTTTGGGTGGAACTGTGAGAGGGAGCATTTGTTGGCCAGGAGGGAGCCCCCAGTCTGGGGGGGGTGACCTTGGGTCTGGAGGCTCAGAAGTGGAAGGAACCCCCTCAGTACATCCCCTGGGGAGTCATGACCAAGGAGCAGGAGAGAACAACAGAGTGATGCTGCCGGGCAAGCCTCCAGGAGGGATCCACCAGTGTTTGTGAGTGACACACACCCAGGGAAGCTGGAAGAGGCACACCAGAGCAGATTGGGAAGTGAGAGAGACAGTCTGAGATGGGCGCAAGAGCCAGTTGGGACTGTGGTGTCACCGGGCAGTGGAGTGAGATCGCTGCAGCCAGGGGGGCTAGCAGGGCCTGAAGAAGGGACTCACTGGGAACAGTAGTCCACCAAGGCCAGCTAGCACACTTATACTTTTTGCTACACCTGAGGGGTCTGCGACCCCTTGTCTGTAATGAGCGGTTCACCAAGGCCTGACCAAAGCCAAAGGCGGGTCTTTCATCAGTAAGAATGTGCTGGAGGAGGAAAGTCGTGCATATACAGGATTGTATATAGAGTGGTCTCGTTCAAGAACTGTTCAATTTCTGGGCATCCCATAAGCACCCTATACCCATGTTAAATCCCCTAATAAAAACAAAAAAAAACCCCCAAAGTACCAGCCTGTTCTTCCTGACTCCGGATGTGTGGAAAAGAGTGCCTGAGGGCAGAGTGAAAGGTAAACCACTACTTACAGCATGGGTAGGCAACCTGCGGCCCTCCAGCTGTTGCAGAACTACAAGTCCCATCATGCCTCTGGGAGTAATTGTAACTGCCAGCCTTGCAATGCCTCATGGGAAATGTAGTTCCACAACAGCTGGAGGGCCGAAGGTTGCCTACCCCTGACTTACAGCAACCCCTATGGGGGCATGGCTTCACCAGATTGCCACAATCCCCCACTGTCAGATGCCGAAAAGCCGCTTCACGGTCCTGAATTTGATATCCCCATGGCTTTCTCTCCTCTCTCGACAGATGCCGACAGTGCCGGCTAGACAGCTTCTGATTGGTCAGCACCATCCATGTGACCTTGCTGACCAATTAGAGTCCTTGTAGTCCATACTGTCAGGCTGGGGGGGGGGAGCTGCTGGAGATGTGGGGAACAAAGCCAGGAGGAGCTCAAGCCATAGCTGCTAATGTCCACAGTCGGCTCAGGAGCCGGAGCTGGTGAAACCCTTCATGTAGAGACGTCTCCCAGGACTTAGGATTAAAAATCAGCCTGGGTTCACACAGGAGCGGTGCAGGGAACTGCATGCATTTCTGACGGGAATGGCAACCGGCTCAGCATCGGCGAGTACTTGACCGAAAGTATGGGTACTCGCACTCGCCAATAAAAAAGGGCATCGGTGCAACCCTATCTAACATCGTAACTGATATCGCGTACAGCACCCAACTGTGTTCAATACGGATCCAACCACCTTCTATATCTTTAAGTCATATGAGTAGAGTTGAGCGAACCCGTGGATGTTCGGGTTCGGTGGGTTCGGCCGAACTTTGGAAAAAAGTCCGGGTACCGAACTTTACCCCGAACCCCATTGAATTCAATGGGGACCCGAACTTTTCGGCACAAAAATGACTGTAAAAGAGTCCTGGAAAGTGCTAGAGGGCTGCAAAATGATTTTAGAACAATAATCTGTCCCTTACAGCAACAGCAGGAACCTGACCCTATAGGAGTAGGCGATGATTTTAGA
>BLSH010535245.1:700733-712286 GCA_018402905.1 Glandirana rugosa
TTCATTAAAAGGTTGTTTTCTGTTTAGGAGTGTTCGGTACGAACCCGAACTTTACTTTTTCGGGTTTGCTCAACTCTAGATATGAGTTGTCTTGGTTGTTACAAAAGGTTCAACCTAAGTATTAAAACAGGGTCGGAAAAACAATTTCAGTTGATGATATATATTTTGTCAAGCTGAACTCTGGGCTACACCACCCAACAGAAAGCAAGGATATCGGATTCTGGTCCTGTTTATAAATTACCCAACGTTTAGGCTTCTCTGTTCCTACCTTGAATGCCAGGATAAGAGGGATCCAGAGAGATATTCCAATAATGACAAACACAGAACAGGAAAACATGTCTTGACTTCCTTTACTGAGGATTTGTCTTTTGTTGGAAAATTACTTGTATTGCTTTCTACCAAGAATGTAGTCAAAATCCCAAAGGCACTTACGTTTTGTTAAAGGGAAATATTAACACAATGGAACAAAAAAAAACATGTCAATCAAATACTGTTTTCAATTTTTTAGCAACAATTTACAGTCATAAAATGTTGCAAATATCAAACATTTATCCACATCTCAACCTACAGCCCATCAATAATGTATTTCGACTGCATCTTCATCAATTACAATATTGTAAGTTAATTTTAAGTCAGCCACAAACTGTGATGGGCAGGCGATGTACATTCTCGACATGTTTCATAAACAACTTCTTCAGGAAAAGGGCCTATTAGAATCTAAAGTCTCCTGAAGAAGCCAGTGACTGGCGAAACATGGCGAGCTGAAGTTACTGCATACGTATTGTAGCCGCATGGATACTCTGTGATGGTTTTTTATGATATTGTTATTGTTAAACATATATTTATAATAAAATTATTTCAATAACAATCTAATGTGATAAAATGTTGCGAATATCAAATATGTATCCACATTTCAACCTGCAATTCATCAATAATGTATTTCTACTGCATCTTCATCAATTACAATATTGTAAGTTAATTTTAAGTTAGCCACAAACTGTGATGGGCAGGCGATGTACATTCTCGACGTGTTTCATAAACAACTTCTTCAGGAAAAGGGCCTATTAGAATAAGTCATGAGCACTCCAAGTGAGAGAGCCTCCCAAGTGATCCATAGGCATTTCTGTACATTTGATTGTACAATTTAATATAGCAATAATGTATTTCTGATGTATTAAAATATATCCAGATTTGGTGTATATACTTCTTTGACTTATGTATTGTTTTCTATCTTTAGTGATTTTGCATGCAGTATTTCTAAAGTCTCCTGAAGAAGCCAGTGACTGGCGAAACATGGCGAGCTGAAGTTACTGCATACGTATTGTAGCCGCATGGATACTCTGTGATGGTTTTATATGATATTGTTAAACATATATTTAAAATAAAATTATTTCAATAACAATCTAATGTGATAAAATGTTGCGAATATCAAATATGTATCCACATTTCAACCTGCAATCCATCAATAATGTATTTCAACTACATCTTCATCAATTACAATATTGTAAGTTAATTTTAAGTTAGCCACAAACTGTGATGGGCAGGCGATGTACATTCTCGACGTGTTTCATAAACAACTTCTTCAGGAAAAGGGTGAGTATCTGGGATTATATAATAAATGATTCAATTATATAACATCACAGATAGACACCTCTCTCTTGAAGAAGTGGACTTGTTCACGAAACACTGAGAAAATATATAATTTTTTTGACCGATTAAAATAATTCATGAGCACCCCAGGTGAGAGAGCCTTCCAAGTGATCCATAGGCATTTCTGTACATTTGATTGTATAATTTAATATAGCAATAATTTATTTCTTTAGTGATTTTTCATGCAACATTTCTAAAGTCTCCTGAGGTAGCTGCATGGATACTCTGTGATGGTTTTATATGAAATTGACTTCTATCGAAATATGACTGTATTGTTTTCTATCTTTAGTGATTTTTTCATGCAGTATTTCTAAAGTCTCCTGAGGAAGCCAATGATTGGCGGAACATGTTGACTTGAACTTACTGCATATGTATTGTAGCCGCATGGATACTCTGTGATGGTTTTATATGAAATTGACTTTTATCGAAATATGACTGTATTGTTTTGTATCTTTAGTGATTTTTTCATGCAGTATTTCTAAAGTCTCCTGAGGAAGCCAGTGATTGGCGATACATGTTGACTGCATACGTATTGTAGCCGCATGGATACTCTGTGATGGTTTTACATGAAATTGCTATTTTTAAATATATATTTATAATATATATTTTTTTATATTTTTATAAAAATTGTGTTGGCACCCCGAAAATCCTGTTCTTTTCTCTATACATACGTTTCGAGAAAATATATGAATCAAATACTGTTTTCATTTAATTAATAACCATTTGATGTGATAAAATGTTCTGAACATCAAATATTTATTCACATCCCAACCTACAACACATCAAAAATGTATTTCTACTGCATCTTCATCAATTACAATATTACATAGCCACAAACTGTGATGGGCAGGCTATGAACATTCTCAATGCGTTTCATAATCAACTTCTTCAGGAAAAATGATTAAATTATATAACATCACAGATAGACACCACTCTCTTGAAGAAGTGGACTTGTTCACGAAACACTTTGAGAAAATATATAATTTTTTTGGCCGATTAGAATAATTCATGAGCACCCCAGGTGAGAGAGCCTTCCAAGTGATCCATAGGCATTTCTGTACATTTGATTGTATAATTTAATATAGCAATAATTTATTTCTTTAGTGATTTTTAATGCCACATTTCTAAAGTCTCCTGAGGTAGCTGCATGGATATTCTGTGATGGTTTTATATGAAATTGACTTTTATCAAAATATGACTGTATTGCTTTCTATCTTTAATGATTTTTTCATGCAGTATTTCTAAAGTCTCCTGAGGAAGCCAATGATTGGCGGAACATGTTGACTTGAACTTACTGCATATGTATTGTAGCCGCATGGATACTCTGTGTGATGGTTTTATATGAAATTGACTTTTATCGAAATATGACTGTATTGTTTTGTATCTTTAGTGATTTTTTCATGCAGTATTTCTAAAGTCTCCTGAGGAAGCCAGTGATTGGCGGAACATGTTGA
This sequence comes from Glandirana rugosa, assembly GCA_018402905.1. Lineage (NCBI taxonomy): Eukaryota > Metazoa > Chordata > Amphibia > Anura > Ranidae > Glandirana > Glandirana rugosa. The sequence continues at coordinate 703,838 of BLSH010535245.1, forward strand.
CTGCATACGTATTGTAGCCGCATGGATACTCTGTGATGGTTTTACATGAAATTGCTATTTTTAAATATATATTTATAATATTTTTTTTTATATTTTTATAACAATTGTGTTGGCACCCCGAAAATCCTGTTCTTTTCTCTATACATACGTTTCGAGAAAATATATGAATCAAATACTGTTTTCATTTAATTAATAACCATTTGATGTGATAAAATATTCTGAACATCAAATATTTATTCACATCCCAACCTGCAATCCATCAATAATGTATTTCAACTACATCTTCATCAATTACAATATTGTAAGTTAATTTTAAGTCAGCCACAAACTGTGATGGGCAGGCGATGTTCATTCTCGACGCATTTCATAAACAACTTCTTCAGGAAAAGGGCCTATTAGAATAAGTCATGAGCACTCAAAGTGAGAGAGCCTCCCAAGTGATCCATAGGCATTTCTGTACATTTGATTGTACAATTTAATATAGCAATAATGTATTTCTGATGTATTAATATATGTCCAGATTTGGTGTATATACTTCTTTGACTTATGTATTGTTTTCTATCTTTAGTGATTTTGCATGCAGTATTTCTAAAGTCTCCTGAAGAAGCCAGTGACTGGCGAAACATGGCGAGCTGCATACGTATTGTAGCCGCATGGATACTCTATGATGGTTTTACATGAAATTGCTATTTTTAAATATATATTTATAATATATATTTTTTATATTTTTATAACAATTGTGTTGGCACCCCGAAAATCCTGTTCTTTTCTCTATACATACGTTTCGAGAAAATATATGAATCAAATACTGTTTTCATTTAATTAATAACCATTTGATGTGATAAAATATTCTGAACATCAAATATTTATTCACATCCCAACCTACAACACATCAATAATGAATTTCTACTGCATCTTCATCAATTACAATATTACATAGCCACAAACTGTGACGGGCAGGCTATGAACATTCTCAATGCGTTTCATAATCAACTTCTTCAGGAAAAATGATTAAATTATATAACATCACAGATAGACACCTCTCTCTTGAAGAAGTGGACTTGTTCACGAAACACTTTGAGAAAATATACAATTTTTTTGGCCAATTAGAATAATTCATGAGCACCCCAGGTGAGAGAGCCTTCCAAGTGATCCATAGGCATTTCTGTACATTTGATTGTATAATTTAATATAGCAATAATTTATTTCTTTAGTGATTTTTCATGCCACATTTCTAAAGTCTCCCGAGGTAGCCGCATGGATATTCTGTGATGGTTTTATATGAAACTGACTTTTATCGAAATATGACTGTATTGTTTTCCATCTTTAATGATTTTTTCATGCAATATTTCTAAAGTCTCCTGAGGAAGCCAATGATTGGCGGAACATGTTGACTTGAACTTACTGCATATGTATTGTAGCCGCATGGATACTCTGTGACGGTTTTATATGGAATTGACTTTTATCGAAATATGACTGTATTGTTTTCTATCTTTAGTGATTTTTTCATGCAGTATTTCTAAAGTCTCCTGAGGAAGCCAATGATTGGCGGAACATGTTGACTTGAACTTACTGCATATGTATTGTAGCCGCATGGATACTCTGTGATGGTTTTATATGAAATTGACTTTTATCGAAATATGACTGTATTGTTTTGTATCTTTGGTGATTTTTTCATGCAGTATTTCTAAAGTCTCCTGAGGAAGCCAGTGATTGGCGAAACATGTTGACTGCATATGTATTGTAGCCGTATGGATACTCTGTGATGGTTTTACATGAAATTGCTATTTTTAAATATATATTTATAATTATAATATATATTTTTTTTTTTTATATTTTTATAACAATTGTGTTGGCACCCTGAAAATTCTATTCTTTTCTCTATACTTTTCGAGAAAATATATGAATCAAATACTGTTTTCATTTAATTAATAACCATTTGATGTGATAAAATGTTGTGAACATCAAATATTTATTCACATCCCAACCTACAACACATCAATAATGAATTTCTACTGCATTTTCATCAATTACAATATTACATAGCCACAAACTGTGATGGGCAGGCTATGAACATTCTCAATGCATTTCATAATCAACTTCTTCAGGAGAGAGGTGAGAATCTGTGATCATATAATAAATTATGAAATTATATAACATCACAGATAGTCGCCTGTCACCTGAGGAAGTAAACTTGTTCACAAAACGCTTTGAGAAAAACCTATATATTTTTTGGCATATTAGAATAATTAATGAGCACTCCCTGGTGAGAGAGACTCCCATAGGAATTTCTGTACATTTGACTTGTAAAATTTAATATAGCAATAATGTATTTCTGATGTATTAATATATGTCCAGATTTGGTGTATATACTTCTTTGACTTATGTATTGTTTGCTATCTTTAGTGATTTTGCATGCAGTATTTCTAAAGTCTCCTGAAGAAGCCAATGATTGGTGAAACATGTTGAGCTGAAGTTACTGCATATGTATTGTTGCTGCATGGATTTTCTGTGATGATTTTATATGACATTTGTATAGCAACAGAATACATATTGGCCTAAATTGATGAAGAAATTAGATTTTTTTAATTTTTTTATTGGAAATGTTTTATAGCAGAAAGTAAAAAATATTGTTTTAAAATTTAAAATTTAAAATTGTCGGTCTTTTTTTGATTATAGCACAAAAAATAAAAAACACAGAGGTGATCAAATATCACCAAAAGAAATCTCTATTAGTGGGGAAAAAATTGTATTTGGATACAGCGCCGCACGACCGCGCACTCGCAGTGCTGTATCACAAAAAATGGCCTGGTCATGAAGGGGGGGGGGGTAAATCTTCCGGGGCTGTGCGCTTAAACATATCTCTATAATAACATTTTGGATATTTGTATAACAACTTTGTTGGCATCTTGGAAATCTCATTACTTTCTCTACACATACTTGTCCAGAAAATATATAAATCAAATACTGTTTTTATTTTATTAATAGCAATTTATTGTGCTAAAATGTTGCGCATATCAAATATTTATCCACATTTCAACCTACAAACCATCAATAATGTATTCCAGCTGCATCGTCATCAACTACAATATTACATTTACTTTAGCCACAAACTGTGATGTGCAGGCGATGAACATTCTCAACGCGTTTCGTAAACAACTTCTTCAGGAGGTGTGAGCATCTGAGAGACTATATAATAAACGATAAACGTATATAAAATCACAGGTAGTCACCTCGCTCCTGAAGAAGTGAACTTGTTCACAAAACACGTTGAGGAAATATATACATCAAATACTGTTTTTGTATATTAATAACTATTTAATGGGATAAAATGTTGCGAATATCAAATATTTGTCCACATCTCAGGTATTTCAGGACAATACTGCCTATGGCCACTAGATGGAGCTGACTATCATAGGATATAATTATATTGCAAACAATACAGGGATTATTGTTGGCATCTCTGCAGAGCCTTGACCAGCTCTGTGATATCAGCCCGACAGAAGGCTGTTGGCTGAATCTGGGGAAATAAGTGCACTCCTGTGACCCATATGAGAACTATGGCCAAAAAAATCTTTGGCCATACTTCTCTGTTAAGCATTTGCACAGGGGTGACCAATGATCACTGCATCTTTTGCAGTGTAATTATCTCCTATGATCGTCAGCTCCATCTAGTGGCCATAAAGAATTTTTTTAAATTTTGAGTCAGGCGTTTCAGGAAAATACTGCCTTATGGCCACTAGATGGAGCTAACGACCATAGGATGTAATTATATTGCAAACTATACAGATATTATTGTCGGGATCTCTGCAGAGCCTTGACCAGCTCTGTGACATCGGCAGGCTTTAGCTCAGTGTTGGCTGAATCTGGGTCACAGGAGTGCGGAAATAAGTGCACTCCTGTGCCCCATAGGAGAAGTATGGTCAAAAAAGCTTGGGGCACACTTCTCCATTAAGCATATGCATAGGTGCAACCTATAGTGTAATTATCTCCAATGATCGTCAGCTCCATCTAGCAGCCATAATGCTTTTATTAAATTTATGTATTTCAGGAAAATGCTGCCTTATGACCACTAGATGGAGCTGATGATCATAGGATATAATCATTATTGCAAACAATTCCGGGATCATTCGTTGCGCCTTCGCAAATACTTAAGACATCCACATGGTAAATATTTTATCCATAGACCCCTCAGCTTTGTCAACCTGAGACAGGAAGTGCTGTTGCTGGCACAGTCACTATATGAACGCCTTCCCGCCGGGTCTATAGCAGAATGACGGGCAGGCGAGGGCTTTCCCATTCCCAAGTCATATGACATCCTTCAGAACGGGCCACTCATGTGCCCCCCCCCCCCCCGATCGCGGTGATCCTTGGTGCAGTGTGTCCTTCGGACACACCGCAACACTGATCCTGGTAAAGAGCCTATGACGTAGGCTCTTTACCACGCGATCAGCTGCGTCCAATCACCGCTAATCACAGTGTATTGGGGAAGTGCCGGTTATCGGCTTTCCTCTCCTCACACTGACAGCGTGTGAGGAGAGGAGAGCCGATAAGCAGCTTTCCTCACAGGGGTGATCTGTCCCTTCACTAATGCCTGTCAGCGCCCACCAGTGCCCACCATGGATGCTCACCAGTGCCCACTAATGATGCCAATCAGTGCCCATCAGTGATGGCAATCGGTGCCCATCAGTGCATCCTCATTAGTGCTGCCTATCAGTGCCCATCAATGCCGCCTATCAGTGCCCATCAGTGCCATCTATCAGTGCCCATCAGTGTCACCTCTCAATGCACTTCAGTGCTGCCTATCAGTGTCACCTATCAGTGCCCATCAGTGCCACCTATCAGTGCCCATCAATGCTGCCTCTCAGTGCTCATCAGTGCCATCTATCATTGCCCATCAATGCTGCATATTAGTGCCTCCTCATTAGTGCCCAACAGTGTCAACTCATCAGTGCCATCAGTGCCGCCTATCTGTGCCCATCAGTGCTGCCTATCAGTGCCCATCAATGCTGCATATTAGTGCCTCCTCATTGGTGCCCAACAGTGTCAACTCATCAGTGCCCATTAGTGCAGCCTATCAGTGCTCATCAGTGCCTCCTCATCAGTGCTGCCTATCCGTGCCGTCAATTAGTGTCATTCATCAGTGCCCATCACTGTCCATCAGTGCCAGCTTTCAGCGCCCATCAGTGCCACCCATCAGTGGCACCTATCAGTGCCGCCTATCAGTGCCCATCAGTGCTGCCTATCAGTGCCCATCAATGCTGCATATTAATACCTCCTCATTAGTGCCCAAAAGCATCAACTCATCAGTGCCGCCTATCAGTGCTCATCAGTGCCTCCTCATCAGTGCTACCTATCAGTGCCGACAATTAGTGCCATTCATCAGTGCCTATCAGTGTCCATCAGTACCGCCTATCAGTGCCCCTTTATTAGTGTCCATCAATGAAGGAGAAAAATTACTTGTTTACAAAATTTTATAACAGAAACTAAGAAAAACTTTTTTTTTTCTCCAAAAGTTTCGGTCTCTTTTTCCTTTGTTTTTAAAAAAATAAAAACCCCAGAGGTGATTAAATGCCACCAAAAGAAAGCTCTATCTCAAAAACATGCCGTATGGGTACAGTGTAGGTTGACCGCTCAATTGTCATTCAAAATGCGACAGCGCTGAAAGCTGAGAATTGGCCTGGGCAGGAAGGGGGTGAGAGTGCCCGGTATTGAAGCGGTTAAAAAAAAAAACCCAGCAGATTCACAAAAAAACATTTGGCCATAAAAATGATATACAGGGAGGCATGACGCCAAAGTGAAAAAAATAACGATTTGGGTTACGCGCACAATAACCCCATCAGCTTTACATACAGAATTTTAAAAATGCACAGATTGCCCGTAAGGAAAGAAAACGATCTGCTGGAGAGAAAATGAACACAACGTTTTTCACCGTTCCCGAAAACGTCTTCTCTGAATAATAAAACCCCCTTGTTCTCCCTGTGTAAGAATTCACAGTAACATAAACTACATTTTCCTTTCCCTCTCCTTAGAAGTCATAAAAGAAGACGACGGCGGCCAAGCTCTCTCCTACACTTCAGAGCAACATCGGAAAAACAGAACACGCATCAGTGGCAGATCTGGCTTTGCACTTTAGTTGTTAACAGAGGATTCTAGAACATCTTACAGTATACATCCCTTAATGTCATCAGAATTTATCATTTAAGGTGCAAGAACCAGGGCCGTCTTTAAGGCAGGGCAAAAGGGGCAGCTGCCCTGGGCCCTGTCATTATTGTGGGGCCCAAAGCTGCCTCATACTTGCCAACTATCCTGGTTTAAATTCCCTTGTCCCTTGAAGTTTTGGACCTGTGCTGTGTCCCAATATCTAAGTGCTGCTACTAAAGCTGCCCAAATCTGCCCTATTGTTGTGTACAGGTGACTCACCTGCAGAACCCATGTTTACATGTAAATAACCGGCACTGATATGTAAATAGCGGCAACATTCATATGTAAATAGTGGTGGCCAACTGCACTGATATGTAAACAAAGGTGGCATTCATATGTATATCATGCCCCCCTGAGGTCATATTGACCATCACCTATACTGGATGCTGACCACTGGGGAGACAAAGGCATGCTTGAAAGTCCACAGCACGTCAGCAGATGCATGAGGGTGTCATTAATAATTGATGCCACTGCTGTGTATCTGCTAAAGGGCAGCACATTTCTGTGGTGTCAGGAAAGCGACTTTGCGCTCCCCAGTCCATGGTGTGCAGGCAGTGAGGAGATGATGTGCTGTAACCTCTAGCAACCAATCTGAGGGCAGTAATGGTGTGCAGTAACCTCTAGCAACCAATCAGTGAGCAGTATTGATGTACAGTAATCTCTAGCAACCAAACAAGCAGAAAGCATGTGCTGTAACCTCTAGCAACCAGTCAGTAAGCGGTAATGATATGCTGTAACCTCTGGCAACCAATCGAAATCACTGCTGATCTGATTCAGTAAATTGATTTTGAGTCTAGTTGCTATTTATTGTGTCTCTCAGAGCAGGTGGAGAGTGAAATTGCATGGGGGGCCCAAGAAAGTATTTGCCCGGGGTCCAATTAATATTAAAGACGGCCCTGGCAAGAACTTTTCTTTAACCTTTTTCCGTCTACCCGTTGTGGCCGTTTAATTGGCCTTAAAGGCGAGGGGGGGCAGATGGACTCCCAATCACGTGACAATAGCTCCCGGTCGGAACTAGAGACTGGGATCTGTGGTGACCGCTTGGTCACTGGGCTGAGAGGGCGTAGTGAGTGTGCTTGAATACAGGACCCTCAACCACCACGAGCTCTGGAGGACAACCTGGCATAGGATCAATGTCCCCTCTACCATGGACTCATTGGACATGGAACACTATCAAGATTTGATTGGCCATCTTGGACTCATATAGCTCCTGATGGGTCACTTGGGTGGATCCCACAGTATCAGAAGCCATATGGGAAAACAGCCCTAACATTAGGGACAGGTCTTGTGCGGCTTGTGGGTGTTAAAGTCCACCCACCCTTCTTGTGTAATTGTTATGTACCTGATTAGAAGCCAAAGTGGCAAGAGGGATTCCCAACCCCTGGAGTAGGTGTGTCAGAGGATAAACCGTGTAAGAACTGGCCCATCTGCCAACACTCAACATGGCCATACTAATTTTTGCTGAAAGGCGAACAGACGTTGTGTACTGGGTACTTGGGCATGCAACCATGGCACATGCAAAGCGTGACAGATCTTGGCGCCCAGTAGCCTATTTAAAGCCAGCAGTCTGGTCCACAAGTTGCTGGATGATCGTCAGTCTTGGATTTCCCGTTGCTGACGCGGCTTGCCCTTGGACCTGTCTTGGCTGCTCTCCTGGCTCTGACCCTGGCTTGTCTCATGGACTTTGCTTATTGCCTGCCTCGGCTTGATCTTGACCACGCTTCTGCTCCTGTTCCTGACTGACCTCCCGTGCATTGGTTCTGGCTCCTGACCTCGCTTCCTGTATTGCCCACCTGCTAACATCCGCCTGTGCATCTAGAGTTTCTCCTGTCTGCCAGTGCCTCTGCATGGTCAAGACTTCACCTGCTCTTCTAGAGTGTCTTCTGCCCTTCTGACACTGCCTTACAACTGAGTCCCCTTCTGGTGCTTCATCTACCCAGATTTTCAGGCAACTCTGAAACGGGCAACCCTTGCTCCCAGAGCAGAGACTGTGAGCCAGGCCTTTAAATCCAACATCAGTGGCTGCTCTCCTGGCTCTTACCCTGGCTTGTCTCACGGACTTCACTTATTGCCTGCCTCGGCTTGATCTTGACCATGCTTCTGCTCCTGTTCCTGACTGACCTCCCGTGCATTGGTTCTGGCTCCTGACCTCGCTTCCTGTATTGCCCACCTGCTAACATCCGCCTGTGCATCTAGAGTTTCTCCTGTCTACCAGTGCCTCTGCATGGTCAAGACTTCACCTGCT
>BLSH010535245.1:716144-728663 GCA_018402905.1 Glandirana rugosa
TCCGTCACAGTCTTCCCGTCTTCTGTGAGATCTTCTCGTCCACTTCAGAACTGGTACGTCTCCATGACCATCTGTCCTCTTTGAGATCTACGTGTCCACCTACAATCGTCCACCCGTTATGTCCTTCGCTCCAGTCCTCGGTCTTGGTTACGTGCCCTCCAGTCAGTCCTTGTCCTCGTCTTCGCACCAGTTCTAGTTCGGCTCCGTCCGTTATTCGTTTCAGGTACTCTGTTCGGTCCCAGTCTCGGTCCTCTCGTCGGTGAGTCCCGGCCGGGATGGTACCCTGGCTGACCCTGGTACCAGGGTCCGCCGTGAAATTCTCCTCGCCGTGAAATTCTCGGGCGGATGGGCGCCAATGTGCACTGCCGCCCCTCTTAAAGTGCCGCTCCTCTTAAAGTGCCGCCTGGGACCATGGTCCCAGTCGGTCCCATGGTAGGGCCGGCCCTGAGTGGCTGCTCTCCTGGCTCTGACCCTGGCTTGTCTCATGGACTTTGCTTATTGCCTGCCTCGGCTTGATCTTGACCACGCTTCTGCTCCTGTTCCTGACTGACCTCCCGTGCATTGGTTCTGGCTCCTGACCTCGCTTCCTGTATTGCCCACCTGCTAACATCCACCTGTGCATCTAGAGTTTCTCCTGTCTACCAGTACCTCTGCATGGTCAAGACTTCACCTGCTCTTCTAGAGTGTCTTCTGCCCTTCTGACACTGCCTTACAACCGAGTCCCCTTCTGGTGCTTCATCTACCCAGATTTTCAGGCAACTCTGAAATGGGCAACCCTTGCTCCCAGAGCAGAGACTGTGAGCCAGGCCTTTAAATCCAACATCAGTGCCTGGATAAGCGGGTTTGGGGTGGAGGAACTTGACCGGCCTGCACAGAGTCCCGACCTCAACCCAATAGAACATCTTTGGGATGAATTAGAGCCGGGCCTTCTCGTCCAACATCAGTGCCTGACCTCACAAATGCTCTTCTGGAAGAATGGTCAAACATTCCCATAGACACTCCTAAGCCTTGTGGACAGCCTTCCCAGAAGAGTTGAAGCTGTTATAGCTGCAAAGGGTGGGCCAACTCATTGTTGAACCCTACGGACTTAAAGGTCCGTGATGCAACGGTGTTACAACAGCTTGTTGTATGATAATCAGACCGTTAGTACGCACGATTACAACAGCCGACATTCAACAGTCGTACAACAGAAGTTGGCTGACTAGAAAACTTTTGTTGGCCAACAAGCTGTTGTACGACTGTTGACTCGTGTGTATAGAAGTTGTACAACAAAAGATGTACATGCAAAGCACGCATGCTCAGAAGTCAGGAACGTCCATGGAAACCTACATTCCTAATTCACAAATCACTTTCACCTGAGCTTCCTCTTTATACGCTGGTAACACGTCACCACAATCGGCTTTGTTGAACGATTACTTGATTCATGTCAGTACGCTAGACCCAACAGCCAACAGCTGATTTTGGACAAAAGTTGAACGTGCGGTTGTACGACCATTGCATAGTGTGTATGGGGCTTTAGACTGGTATGCCATTAAAGTTCATGTGCGTGTATAGACAGGTGTCCCAATACTTTTGGTAATATAGTGTATATGTATATATATATATATATATACAGGGTGGGCCATTTATATGGATACACCTTAATAAAATAGGAATGGTTAGTGATATTAACTTCCTGTTTGTGGCACATTAGTATATGTGAGGGGGGAAACTTTTCAAGATGGGTGGTGACCATGGCGGCCATTTTGAAGTCGGCCATTTTGAATCCAACTTTCATTTTTCAATAGGAAGAGGGTCATGTGACACATCAAACTTATTGGGAATTTCACAAGAAAAACAATGGTGTGCTTGGTTTATTCTTTCATGAGTTATTTACAAGTTTCTGACCACTTATAAAATGTGTTCAATGTGCTGCCCATTGTGTTGGATTGTCATTGGAGATGTGCAGCACCTGAAACTACGGATACTGGAAGCCTGTGCTAGCATTTCTCCTGCGGTGTTGCTATCAGTGTGTGAAGAGTGGGAGAAGAGGGTTGCATTGGCAATCCAACACAATGGGCAGCACATTGAACACATTTTATAAGTGGTCAGAAACTGGTAAATAACTCATGAAAGAATAAAGTTACGTTAAAACCAAGCACACCATTGTTTTTCTTGTGAAATTCCCAATACGTTTGATGTATCACATGACCCTCTTCCTATTGAAAAAACAAAAGTTGGATTCAAAATGGCCGACTTCAAAATGGCCGCCATGGTCACCACCCATCTTGAAAAGTTTCCTCCCTCACATATACTAATGTGCCACAAACAGGAAAGTTAATATCACCAACCATTCCCATTTTATTAAGGTGTATCCATATAAATGGCCCACCCTGTATATATATATATATATATACAGTATAGCCAGAAACGCACAGCATAGCCAAACTGCAGATCTTATTTTTCTTTATTGCAGTTTAACCACTTGTCGACCGCAGTCTGACGGTGACAGAGTGGCTCGTTATCGCAAACCGGTGTCATATGACGGCGGCTGCGATAACTAGTGCTGTGAGCGCGTGCGCGAGCGCTCTCGCACGCTCACTGTGTCCGAGGGGGCCAGGGAGCGGGTAGGGCGGACTTGATCGCCGCCGGCTACCCGCGATGGACCCCCCCGCAGTGAGAGAACGGAGGTCCGTGTATGTAAACACGGATCTCCGTTCTCATGGAGGGGGAAGGGCGGTGATCACAGGCTCCCTGTATATGGAAGCCATGATCACTCCCTTCCCCCAGCCAGCCCAGCCCCCCCACAGTTAGAACACGCCCAGGGAACACAGTTAACCCTTAGAGCGCCCCCTCCAGGTTAACCCCTTCACTGCCAATGGTATTTACACAGCAATCAGTGCATTTTTATAGCACTGATCGCTGTATAAATGCCAATGGTCCCAAAAAAAAGTGTCAAAATGGTCCGACATGTTCGCTGCAATATCGCCGTACCGCTAAAAATCGCAGATCGCCGCCATTACTAGTAAAAAAAAATAAAAAAAATAAAAACCCCAGAAATGAATTCTCATCGTAAACATGGCAACTTTTGTGCAAACCAATCAATAAATGCTGATTGCGATTTTTTTTACCAAAAATATGAGGAAGAATATAAATCGGCCAAAACCGATGAAAAAAAATGTTTTTTTTATATATTTTTTTTTTTTTGGATTTGTATTTTAGCAAAAAGTAAGAAATTTGTTTTTTTTTTTGTGCAAAATTGTCGTTCTTCTTTTGTTTATAGCGGCGATCAGAAATGACGCAGCGGTGATCAAATACCACCAAAAGAAAGCTCTATTTGTGGGAAAAAAAAGGACGCAAATTCCGTTTGGGTACAACGTCGCACGACCGCGCAATTGTCAGTTAAAGCGACGCAGCGCCGAATCGCAAAAAGTGCTCTGGTCCTAAAGTGGGAAATCCTTCCGGGGCTGAAGTGGTTAAGTAAAAAACAAAACAATATATATATTTTTTTTCACTTTAACGGCAGTAAAGAAAAATCAGGTCTGCAGGCTGGCTGTGCTGTGCGGCGGAGCTGTGTAAATCATAGGACCGGATGAACAGAAATACAAATCAGATAGCACAGCTCTCCTATATGTCCTTTATCTGTGCATTTTAGCAATTTGCCTGCGATTCGGCTTTAACTGTAAAACCTGATAATCCGTACTAAAACGGTGCTATGTCCACGCGGGGCTCGGCCTGACTCATTTGGTACGATCCGGTGGGAAATGAGACGTTCATCAGAATAATTGTATCTGACTGTAGAAAGTGGATTAGTCATTGAGTGACAGGAGACGGTTCTTGAGGGATGAGAAGCAAATCTTAAACCATCATTAATGAGTAAATTGAAAAAAAAAAGGAATTAGAGATCGATCAGACACTTTTTAGTACAGGTGACTTTGAATGTGAAGTCTGATTCTGAAATTTTACAACGGGGTAAACTTGTGTTGCAAAACTTGCAACATGCAATTCTAACCAATGCTAAAGTGATGTTGAAGCATTTGGCTGCGATACTCACCTTCAACCTTGAGCTGTCCCACACAGTTCTCGTTTTCCACCACTAGATGTCCTCAATCTTCTAGGTTCTTTTCAAACTACTTCCTCGTTGCCAAGACTGTCGTGGATCCACCCCCTGGGCGTCACATGAACCTAAATCAGAATATTATTGCACTGCATGGAATTCCCAAGTTATTGCAGGAGTGCCGTTCAGCGCATTGCTACCACCTCTGGAGGAGGAGAGGAAGGACCTGTGATGTCATCTGGCCATCAAGTAAACCCTTGTAAAAAAATAGATCTATATACTTTTTTTTAAGAGTGGGGGTCTGGAGAAGGGGAGAGAGGGCAGGGTGGGGGGTATCGGAAATATAGACTTCCACTTTAAATTGTTGGGGGTTGCAGTGAGCCTTATGTGTTGCCGCTCCTCTTCCGATGTAGCGGGTGGAATCTTCTATCAGCTGAGGGTGAGGCCTGGCAGTTCGGGAACAGGCCACCCCAATCAACATCATGTAGGTCTGTTGGGCTGTGCTGTGGTCTATAGTCATGTGACCGGCATGATTGGCTGCCATGGCTGGTCACATGACGGAAAGCTCCCGATCGCAAGTAGCCACTGGGTAACTGAGCGCAGGGCTCGCATTCTGGGCACATCTATATTTGCAGTAATGTAAACAAATATGCGTCCACTCAAGGGCCAAGGCCCACCCGCCGAGAAAAAACCTTCAGTATGTAGTTCCTACCAGCCTCCACCTCCTATCTCAAGAGCTCTCTCGGCTCTCTCCCTACTCATCGGCTCAGAGACAGCAGGGGGAGCCATTGGCTCTCCCTGCTGTCAATCACAGCCAGTGAGAAGGGTGTAGAGGGTGGGGCCAAGCCGTGCTCTGTGTGTCTATGGACACACAGAGCTGGCTCCGAAGCGAGCATGCACGAGTGCCCCCATAACAAGCGGCTTGCTATGGGGGGCAGTTGGCAGTGGGGGGCAGCTCTGGGGGAACCGATAAAAGGAGGACTGGGGTTGCTCACTTTAAAGTGGTAGTAAACCCTCCTATCATTTTCAGCCAAGGAAGGCGCCATCTTGGCCTCTGTTTAATCCACAACTGCCATGATGCCGCACGTGTGATCAGCTATGACACCAGCCATTGGATGGTTTGACAGTTTGGTTTAGAGCACAACCAATGGCACGTGCCGGAAATGTAACTGGTTTTTAAACTGTTAAATGGATGGGTTTACTACCGCTTTAATGAGGACTCAGAAAGGTGGAAGAACCTTAGCTACCCCCCGACCTTCGTTGAGCAGGTCCGTAGCTTGGTGAGCTGGGTTTGGGTCTGGTGAGACACCTTGTGTGAGGAACCATTTCTGGGGGACTCAGTAGGGACAAATGGGGAGATGGCTGGACTTGTTCTGGGTTGATGGCACTGAGGTGTTCTGCACTGAGATTAATGTGAAGGAGGAAGATGAAGTTGGTGCGCTGAAATTGTTCACAGTAAATCAGTGAGTAGCATCTGGACACTCTTTATTCTGGGTAACAGACAGCTATCATCTATCAGTGCTGCCCAGCTGATGGGCAGCACTGATAGATGGCACTGATAGGCGGTACTGATTAGGGGGCACTGATGGGCACTAACAGGCCTCATTGATGGGCACTGAAGGGCAGCACTGATGGGCACTGATTGGCAACACTGGTGGGCATCGCCGGTGGGCACAGACAGATATCACTGATAGGGCTGCACTGATAATCAGGGCAGTGATTATCAGTGCAGATGTCCCCACTGAAGGAGGAATGCCGATAGCCGGCATTTCCTATTTACACTGTGATCAGCTGTGATTGGACACAGATGATCACATGGTAAAGAGCCTCTTTACTTATCGGCTCTTTACTCTGATCGGTGATGCAGTGTGCCCACTCTGAAGGGCGTCATATGTCGTTCAGTCAGATCCGTAAAGCTACCGCCCAGCCCTCAGTCCACTATAGGCCGGGCAGAAAGGTGTTAAATGAGGTGTCCTCAACAGAGTCCCCCCTTACATCAGTTGTACCCATCAGAGTGTCCCCTACATGGATTGTCCTCAGAGTTCCTCCTTACATCAACTGTCTGCATCAGACTGCCTCATGGATCACTGGATGCACGCTCAGAGACCTGGGGGGCGTAACTAAAATGTGGGGGGACGCAATCCACCCCAGCACCCCACTAAATCCAGCCCTGGCCCCGAAGGACCCCGAATTGTAGAGCGGCCCATTCTGAAGGATGTAATATGACATCCAGTCAGATTGGTAAAGCTACTGCCTGCCCATCAATACGCTATAGGCCGGGTGGAAAGGTGTTAAATCAGCTGTCCTCAATAGAGTCCCCCCTTACATCAGTTGTACCCATCAGAGCGTCCCCTACATGGATTGTTCTCAGAGTTCTTCCTTACATCAACTGTCTGCATCAGGCTGCCTCATGGATCAATGGATGCACTCTCAGGGACCTGGGGGGTGCAACTAAATTTTAAGGTCACCCATGCTCCGCCCCTTTCGACAATGTCATGAAGGGGAGGGGCTTAGCCACAATTCACAATTATGTATTTTAAAGGGGGAAACGGCAGACTTTATTCCAGGCATGTGCTATGTACAGGGTTCAGATTCCAGGCGTGTGCTATGTACAGGGTGCAGATTCCAGGCGTGTGCTATGTACAGGGTGCAGATTCCAGGCGTGTGCTATGTACAGGGTGCAGATTCCAGGAGTGTGCTATGCCAGTATACATATCCAATCCCCCGCACAGAGCTCTCTTCCCCCCACAGAAAAGAATTGTCTATAACTCACATTGGCAGGTCAGTGTTCCAGCACCTGCTCACGATCTGCGCAGACACCTTGCGATCCCTGATTCCAGGGGGGGGCACTTGCCCCCCCTTGCCCCTACCTGCGGACGCCCATGGTCGTGGAGTTCCTCCTTACATCAACTGTCTGCATCAGACTGGCTCATGGAACAATGGATGCACTCTCAGAACCGGGGGGAGGACCCTGGCCCCGGAGGACCCCGAGTTTGCCTTCTACAAGGACTCACTACTATAAGAACCTGACAGGAGCAGTTCTAAATTTTTACTAAAGGTTCAGAACTCCTGTGTGAAGATTTTTATGTTCCCATCACCTAAAAGCTGATAAAATTGTCTAATTTGTTGTACCCAGGTAACCATTTATTCGGCTGAAGAGTGGCCTGTTATGAAGGACGCCATATGACATGGACTAAAATCGGTAAAGCTAACGCCCGGCCATCAGTCTGCTATAGGTTGGGCGTAAAGGTGTTAAATGAGGTGTCCTCAATAGAGTCCACCCTTACATAAGTTGTCCCCATCAGAGTGTCCCCTACGTGGACTGTCGTGGAGTTCCTCCTTACATCAACTGTCTGCATCAGAGGGGCTCATGGAACAATGGATGCACTCCCAGAGACCTGGGGGAGGAACCTGGCCCCGGAGGACCCTGAGTTGGCCTTCTACAAGGACTCACTATCATAAGAACCTGAGAGGAGCAGTTCTAAAATTCTACTAAAGGTTGAGAACTCCAGTGTGAAGATTTTTATGTTCCCATCACCTAAAAGCTGATAAAATTGTCTAATTTGTTGTACCCAGGTAACCATTTATTCAGCTGAAGAGTGGCCCGTTCTGAAGGACGCCATATGACGTGGAGTAAAATCGGTAAAGCTAATGTCCGGCCATGAGTCCGCTATAGGCTGGGTGAAAAGGTGTTAAATCATGTATCCTCAATAGAGTGCTACCTTACATACGTGGAGATCATCCTTACATGAACTGTCTGCATCAGAGTGGCTCATGAATCATGAATCAATGGATGCACTCTCAGAGACCTGGGGGGGGGGGGGATGCAGTCTACCCCAGCACCCCACTAGATCCAGCCCTGGCCCCATAGGACCCTGAATTGGCCTTCTACAAGGACTCACTACCATAAGAACCTGATAGGAGTCGTTCTAAATTTTTACTAAAGTTACAGAACTCTTGTGTGAACATTTTTATGTTCCCATCACCTATAAGCTGATAAAATTGTCTAATTTGTTGTACCCAGGTAACCATTTATTCGGCTGAAGAGTGGCCCGTTCTGAAGGACGCCATATGACATGGAGTAAAATTGGTAAAGCTGACGTCCGGCCATCAGTCCGCTATATGCTAGGCGAAAAGGTGTTAAAGGAGGTGTCCTCAATAGAGTCCACCCTTACATAAGTTGTCCCCATCAGAGTGTCCCCTACGTGGACTGTCGTGGAGTTCCTCCTTACATCAACTGTCTGCATCAGACTGGCTCATGGATCAATGGATGCACTCTCAGAACTGGGGGGGGGGGGACCCCGAGTTGGCCTTCTACAAGGACTCACTACCATAAAAACCCGAGAGGAGCAGTTCTAAAATTCTATTAAAGGTTGAGAACTCCAGTGTGAAGATTTTTATGTTCCCATCACCTAAAAGCTGATAAAATTGTCTAATTTGTTGTACCCAGGTAACCATTTATTCGGCTGAAGAATGGCCCGTTCTGAAGGACACCATATGACATGGAGTAAAATCGGTAAAGCTAACGTCCGGCCATCAGCCTGCTATAGGCTGGGCGGAAAGGTGTTAAATGAGGTGTCCTCAATAGAGTGCCCCCTTACATAAGTTGTCCCCATCAGAGTGTCCTCTGCATGGACTGTCGTGGAGTTCCTCCTTACATCAACTCAGAGGCGTATCATGAAATGAGTGGGCCCGTGTGCAAGCCCACAATGCACCGATCATCCCCGGCTGTCAACCAGGGAGAGATCATCCATGGGTGCAGTGTCGGTCAGAGCACAGTGGGCCCCCCACCCCTCAGGGCCCATGTTCAGTGAACATCCTGCACCCATGGATGATACACCTGATCAACTGTCTGCATCAGACCATCAGTCCGCTATATGCTAAGCGAAAAGGTGTTAAAGGAGGTGTCCTCAATAGAGTCCACCCTTACATAAGTTTTCCCCATCAGAGTGTCCTCTATGTGGACTGTCGTGGAGTTCCTCCTTACATCAACTGTCTGCATCAGAGGGGCTCATGGAACAATGGATGCACTCTCAGAGACCTGGGGGAAGGACCCTGGCCCCGGAGGACCCTGAGTTGGCCTTCTACAAGGACTCACTACCATAAGAACCCGAGAGGAGCAGTTCTAAAATTCTACTAAAGGTTCAGAACTCCAGTATGAAGATTTTTATGTTCCCATCACCTAAAAGCTGCTAAAATTGTCTACTTTTTTGTACCCAGGTAATAATTCTTTCTGCTGAAGACCTGTTATTGTACGGGAAGTGCGTTCTTTCCCAGCGTATCTATTTTAGTCAACGTTGTGGTATTGCAAAGAGAATGCACATGTCACATTTGTAATTGCTTTTATGGCGCAACGCGGTTTCGTTTTGTTTGTCTATTTGGTTATTTCTTTGTTTTTTGCATCAGGCTTTGTATGTCCACGAATTGCTATCATCTTTACACACATGGTATTATAAAAGGAAGAAATTCAAACTTTGTTTTTAGTCTTCACCATTGTTGTTCAGAAATCAATTTTGGCTTTTTTTTTGCCCGTGCCTCTGTTTTCTTTCTGTTTTTTTTGATCCAAGGTCAAAGCAATCACAATTTTCTGATTATACGAGTTTCACCTTATACAAAGAGATTTACATATACACAATGTATTATTATATATTTTTCCCATAGTGCACCTGTGCCCAGATTATGGACATTAAGGACCCAGCCTTTTTCTGACATTTGTTGTTTAGAAGTAAAAAAAGCTGTGTTTTTAAATTTACTTAGAACCCCCAAACATTACTTACGGGGAGGGAAAGAAGTATTCAAGCCCCCTGCTGATTTTGTAGGTTTGCCCCCTGACAAAGAAACGATCAGTCTATAATTTTTAATGGTCGGTTTATTTTACCAGTGAGAGACAGAATAACAACAAAAATATCCAGAAAAATGTATTTAAAAAAATAGTTATAAATGGATTTGCATTTTAATGAGCGAAATAAGTATTTGACCCCTTCCCAAAACATGACTTAGTAGTTGGTGGCAAAACCCTTGTTGGCAATCACAGAGGTCAGACATTTCTTGTAGTTGGCCTCCAGGTTTGCAGACATCTCAGGAGGGATTTTGTCCACCCCTCTTTGCAGATCCTCTCCAAGTCATTAAGGTTTTGAGGCTGAGGTTTGGTAACTCGAACCCTCAGCTCCCTCCACATATTTTCTATGGGATTAAGGTCTGGAGACCGGCTGGGCCACCCCAGGACCTTAATGTGCTTCTTCTTGAGGCACTCCTTTGTTGGCTTGGCCATGTGTTTTGGGTCATTGTCATGCTGGAAGACCCATCCATGACCCATTTTCAATGCCCTGGCTGAGTGAAGGAGGTTTTCACCCAAGTTTTGATGGTACATGGGCCCCGTCAATTGTACCTTTTATGCAGTGAAGTTGCCCTGTCCCCTTAGCAGAAAAACCCCCCCAACACATAATGTTTCCACCTCCATGTGTGGCAGTGGGGATGGTGTTCTTGGGGTCATAGGCAGCATTCCTCCTTCTCCAAACACGGCGAGTTGAGTTGATGCCAAAGAGCTTGATTTTGGTCTCATCTGACCACAGCTCTTTCACCCAGTTCTCCTTTGAATCATTCAGATGTTCAGGGGTGTAACGATTGCAACTGGGCCCCATGGTCCAGGGGGCCCGTGTCCCTCGTTTGTACACCTGAATAGGAGATATGGTGGGGGTGGCATTTAGAGGAACCAATCTCCTCCATTTTCCTCCTAATGGAGGAGATTGGTTCCTCTATATCAGGGATATGCAATTAGCGGACATCCAGATGTTGCAGAACTACAAATCCCATGAGGCATAGCAAGACTCTGACATCCACAAGCATGACGCCCAGAGGCAGAGGCATGATGGGACTTGTAGTTTTGCAACAGCTGGAGGTCCGCTAATTGCATATCCCTGCTCTATACGCTGCACCCGCCACCCCTCCTATCCAGTTTACTTGTCGTCTGCTGGTCCCAGGGTCCCTGTGTGCTTCCCTGGTCCCCCCACAGAGCTGCTGTCTTCCCCCCTCCTGTAGAAGATGAGTCATGATGGAGAGATGGGAAAGGGTCAATAAATTTGTCATTTACCGGCTCCTTCCTTTTCTGAATGGACAGAGTCAGTGATTGGTACCAATTGGTTCATTCATAACTGAAGCATAGTAAACTTTTTTTTACTATACTTCCGTTTCTGAATGAATGGGAGGCTCGGTGCACAGCTATTCCTGTCCATTCATTCTGTACAGCTGAGGTTACAGAGATGGAAATTGAGGGCTGAGGTTTGTTTAGACCCCCTGATATCTCATCAAAGCCCCCCCAACAGGGCTCCTAAAAAAATTGTAAAAATAAAATTGTAAAAGAAATAAAATGAAATGGTAAAAAAAATAATAAAATTAAAATACAAAATTAAAAACTACTGACACTGGTGAGGGAACTATCAGGATTGCAAAGGTTGCAATTGCAACCAGGCCCTGGCATTTCACCACCATGGGGAGGCCCGAAGATGGCAAAAAGGGGGCCCCGCTGCAGAACTTGTGAAAGGGCCCCGCTGCAGTGCTGTAATAAAGAGAACATTTTCAGGTTACCAGTTTAGAGTTACACAGGAGGTCTGGTGCTAAAATGATTGCTCTGGCTCAGACGTTGGCAGCGATACCTCACATGTGTGGCGCAAACACTGATTACACATGTGGGCACGACCTACTAATGCGTTGACTACAGCGCATGTGGAGAACGCGAGGATGGGGTGCTTAAAATGTATTTACTTTTTTTATTTTATCACATTTTTTTCCATTTTTACACTGTCCCTTTATTCATTTATTTATTTTTTATCACTTTTATTGCTATCGCAAGGAATGTAAACAATACAGCATGACAGGTCCTCTTTGTGGAGAGATCTGGGGTCTAAAAGATCCTCAAATCCCTCCTCTACCCTTAAAGACAAAAGATCAAAAAAAAAAAAAATCTATGTTTTGCTTCAAGATAAAAAAATAAAAAAAAACGTGTTTCCATGGCCGGGACCATAAGTGACGTCATGACGTCGCTCCAGTCCTCCAAGGGCATAGAGTTAAGTGGTGGCCATCTTGCTGTCGCTTATCTCTATAGGGAAATACTACCGAAGCCAGATGGTTCCCGGGCTCAGCGATTGGTAAGGTACTGTAAGCCCAGGAACCACTGGGAAGCTGCGGGAAGTGGGGGGCATCTCTCTGAATCCACCGCTGGGACCACTTTTATCTGAAACCCGGCTGCCTAAGTGACTAAGGGGTAAGAACTTACCTCCAGATGGGGGGGCGGGGATGAAGGCTGCCATAGAGGTAACCCCCTCCCTGTCCTCCCATCCACCTGGCTGCCCCCCTGTCCTCCCATCCACCTGGCTGCACTTCTATGCTCCTCCCATCCACCTGACTGTCCCCCCTGTCCTTCCATCCACCTGGGTCTTCCCCTGTCCTCCCATCCACCTGGCTGCTCCCCTGTCCTCCCATCCACC
>BLSH010535245.1:746397-784749 GCA_018402905.1 Glandirana rugosa
CCCGATATTACATTCCCCCGATATTACATTCCCCCCGAGACTACATTCCCCCGAGACTACATTCCCACCGATATTACATTCCCCCGCCCCCTTACATTATAGCCCCCTTACATTAGAGTCCCCATCAGAGCCCCCCTTACATAAAGAGTGGAGACCCCCAATGTCTCCATAAAGAGCACCTGTCATCTTTCCATGCTATCACATGGGAAACTTGTTAGGTCCCATGTGGTAGGAATAAAGAAAATAATTAAAACATTTAAGAAAACAATATGAAATAAATTAAAATATTTAAAATAAAAAAAATTTAAATGTACAATTAAAAATATATATATATATTAAAGCACCTCTGTCACCCATGTACTCACCTCATATAAAAAGTGCAGCGTAAGAAAATAAATGAAGAGAAAAAAATAAAAAGTGTAAGAAAATGATATAAAATATAAAAATAATTAAAAATAAATAAATAAACAATTAGATCCCCAATGTCTCCCTTGCCCCCCAATGCAGCTATTCAAGCACAGATCGTATTTGAGTAGCTGCATCCTTGGCTACGCTAACCAAGGAGTGATAACTGTGACCCCCCCAGATAAAACTTTATAAGCAGCTACAGTAACAGTTTATTTTTTCCTTTTAAAGGATAAAGGTTTTTACATAAATAAATAAAAGCTGATCATTGTAGGCAACCCCTGTCAGTGTTAAATGGTTTGTCTCATCCCTGTAAACAGATACATTCTGCTGGAGAGCTTGAGCTTTTGAAAAGCAACAGACTTGCTGGCTGGAGATGAAAATAGAAGAAAAAAAGCCTAAAATAGAAAACAAATGCAGCCACCGCGGCTAAGAATTGGGAAGCTGCAATATAATATATGTCTGCTTTTGGCTTCAACAGCACAAATTATTTTTATTGATAACGTTTGACGAAGAAAAGTTTTACATGGTTTTCATTTTATGCTTCAGAACTTTATAATATCATGCAGGGTAGCGAAGAAAAAAAAAAAAATCCCAGGAGGAGGGATTTGATGATAATCTCTGTTTACAACAGATGTTGCTGATTATGCAAATGGTATGATCATGGCATATTCCATATTTGTGCTTTGAATCTCGTTGTTTTACTGCCGGATTACCGAGATGTAAATTGCACTTTATTGCTGGAACATGTGAATGTGCTGCGCCAGGGTTTAAAAAAACGGTGAGGACAAGCTGTTAATAAAGAAATAAATTCTACAAACCGCAAACGTTTACCGGGCACGAGAGCGCCGAAAATGCAGCAAAACGCCGATGATTAAAATACGGACGCCAAGAGCGCTGATTAAAAAAAAAAAAAAACAGACCGGTATAAATATATTTTTTTAATTCTTTATATTTTTTTAATTCTTTATATTTTTTTTTTCATTTTTTGTCAATTTTATAGATTGGTACAAATTATTATTTTTAAAATTCTTTATATATTTTTTTTAAATTCTTTATATTTTTTTAAATTTTTATATATTTTTTTATTCTTTACAGATTGGTATAAAATATTATTTTTTCATTTATTTTTAATTCTTTATATGTTTTATTTTTTTTATATATATATATTTTTTTAATTCTTTACAGATTGGTATAAATTATAACGGATACAAATTATAGTCGGTATGGGTCTGGAATACACGTGTCCTAATTTAATTCTTTAGAGATTGGTATAAAATATTATTTTTTCATTTTTTTTTAATTCTTTATATGTTTTATTTTTTTTTTTATATATATATTTTTTTAATTCTTTACAGATTGGTATAAATTATAACGGATACAAATTATAGTCAGTATGGGTCTGGAATACACGTGTCCTAATTTAATATATTTTTCTTAGTGACTGTGATGTTGCACCCTCCTAGAATAGGTGGCTAGAGAGGTTTAGGTGAATTTCGTCTTTTTGGCTTTGCTGTAAAAATTGGAGCGGTGTGTGATTATTTTTGGCTGTTCTGTGTCTCACAGGCTGCAGGCTCAACTACTTCTCCCTGCCTTCTAGTGGATTCCAGAATGAAGAGACAGACCTGGGCCTGAATATTTATGTGGCCTCAGCCAATTCCTGTAGGGGGAGGTCCCAGTAGGGTGGCTTCTAGTGGATTCTAGAATGATGAGACAGACATTGGGCCTGAATATTTATGCGGTCTAAGCCAATTCCTGTAGGGGGAGGTCCCAGTAGGTGGCTTCTAGTGGATTCTAGAATGAAGAGACAGACCCTGGGCCTGAATATTTATGCGGCCTCAGCCAATTCCTGTAGGGGGAGGTCCCAGTAGGGTGGCTTCTAGTAGATTCTAGAATGAAGAGACAGACCCTGGGCCTGAATATTTATGCGGTCTAAGCCAATTCCTGTAGGGGGAGGTCCCAGTAGGTGGCTGAGAAGAGGATAAATAGTTTGAGGCCTGGAGCAGCAGGGTTCTTGTTTAGGAGGAGAAGATCTCACCCTGAGGGGCTGCTGCCCTTCTGGGCAGGATAGCTGAATAATGCAGGGGTTTATTGATGTCCCAGCTCAGTGGGAGCTGGGGGGAGGGCTATTGTTCGGAAACATCACCAAGGTCCCAGTTCAGTGGGAGGTGGGGGCCTAATGTCTAGAAACATTGAGGTCCCAGCTCAGTGCGAGGTGGGGGCATAATGTCTAGAAACATTGAGGTCCCAGCTCAGCGGGAGCTAGGGTAGGGGTGGGGGGGGGTTATTTTCTGGAATCATCAAGGCTCAAGCTCATTTTGAGCCAGGGGAGTCCATTGTCTGGACTCAGTGAAGTCCCAGCTCAGTGGGAGTAAGGGGCTATTTTCTGGAATCATTGAGGTCCAACCTCAGTGGCAGCTGGGGGGGGGGGGGCTATTGTGTGGGATTATCAAGGTCCCAACAGAGTGATAGCTGGGGTGCCCATTGTCTGGAATCATTGAGGTCTCAGCTCGGTGGGAGCTGGGAGGGCATATTGTTTAGAATCACAGAGGTCCCAGCTCAGTGGGAGCGGGGGGTGACCATTGTCTGTAATCAATGAGGTCCCAGATCAGTGGTAGCTGGGGGAGCCTATTGTCTGGAATCAAGGGGGTCCCAGCTCAGTGGGAGCTGGGAAGGCCTATTGTCTGGAACCATTGCCGTCCCAGCTCAGTGGGAGCTGGGGGGCCTATTGTCTGGAATCATGGAGGTCCCAGCTCAGTGGGAGATGGGAGGACCTATTGTCTGGAATCATGGAGGTCCCAGCTCAGTGGGAGCTGGGGGGAAGGGGGGGGCTATTGTGTGGAATTATTGAGATCCCAACAAAGTGATAGCTGGAGGGGCCTATTGTCTGGAATCAAGGAGGTCCCAGCTCAGTGGGAGCTGGGAAGGCCTATTGTTTGGAACCATTGCCGTCCCAGCTCAGTGGGAGCTGGGGGGCCTATTGTCTGGAATCAAGGAGGTCCCAGCTCAGTGGGAGATTGGAGGACGTATTGTCTGGAATCATGGAGGTCTCAGCTTAGTGGGAGCTGGGGGTGCCCATTGTCTGGAATCATTGAGGTCCCAGATCAGTGGGACCGGGGGATGGGGGCCTGTTGTCTGGAATCAAGGAGGTTCCAGCCCAGTGGGAGCTGGGGGGGGGGGCTATTGTCTGGCATCATCAAGGCCCCAGATTGCAGACAGTGTCTGGGCTACAGTGACATTGGCATAGCCCCAAAAAAATACAATGGCTCAAAAGTAATATGGCCTAGACAAGTTAAAGGTGAATGAAGCTCCTGGACCAGATGGCAAAGACCCATGTCACCCATTGCTTGGATGAAATAGATGGACTTTTATTCAGCCTGACTATCAATGTAACCATGTTGCAGTGCTATATCTCCTAAGCTGACCTCTATATCTTCATGTATAGGCCCCTTTCCGATGGCAATTGCCAAAGAGTCATTGCAATCTACAGTATGGACCTGTCTAAGCCAACAGTGACAGCTATGCCAGCTACGGTAATGGGGTAGGACATCTTGGCTAGACAAGTTGTAGACAGTGTCTGGGCTACAGTGACATAGCCCTAAAAGCCACAATGACTCACATTTTATATGGTTCAGACAAAATAAAGGTGAATGAAGCACCTGGACCAGATTTCATTCACCCACGGGCCCTCAAAGCGTTGAGCTCTGTTGTTGTCGGGTTGAACTAGATGGACTTTTTTTCAACCTTCCTGTATAGACCCCTTTGTGTTAGAGAGTTGCTAAGCAGAGCCATTGCAATCTACTGTTTGGACTTAGCCTCACAGCGAAGAACTAGGCCAACAATGACAGCTATGCAAGCTACGCTAATTAGGTACAAGTTGTTTGCTAGACAGGTGACAGATAATGTCTGGGCTACAGTGACATTGACATCAGGCCCAGACCGGCCGGGGCCCCATGTCTTAGAAAGAGTTGGCTCAGGCTGTGATATGCAGGGCTGATGTGCCGCATATACGGCATGCACAGCCGGCCACGGGTGGATGTGTGGATTGCAGGGCTGGCCTCGGGCGATGTGCTGCATATGCGGAAGGAGTGGAAAGAGTCTCACCATTCCCCCCACCCACCAAGCCACTCTATAGCAACTTAGGCAGCTGCTGCAGTGAAGGTCCTGGTTTGCGTATGCGCCCCGCAGCCGCCGGTCACCTGGCAACCAGGACGCCAGGAAAGAAGGGAGGCCTTCCACACCACCACCTTCTCGTAGATCTCAGACCCGCCTCCTGCACATGAAAGCTGGCTAGGTGCTGCCGCCGCTTATAGGGAGAGCAGTGCAGCTGGTGTTTCCAATAAAACCCAAAATCACGTCTGGGTAAGTAATGTCCACTTTGATTTTAAAGTAGTGTCAAATCTACCCACCCCCACCCCTACACACCACCTCTACATTTCTCCCTAATACCTCTTTTCTTACATTGGTGTTCTTTCTGGAAGACTTATTCTCTTTGTCAGTGCAATCCCATACAGCAGCTGATCCCCCTTTCTGAACAAATTGGCCATATTTGGCTAGTTCAACTTGTAATGATATCACGTGCTGGACACATGAAAAGCTGTCAACCATCTTGTTCCTAAGTTCACTTTAAAGGAACTGTTATCTCAGCTAAATTGAGTCCCCAGGATGTCTGATTTTGCTGGCAGTCCATTAAGGAAGACATCAGACCCCTGTCGTAAAAAAAAAAAAAACCTCAATCCACACAGATGCAGACGGTTTAAACAGTGTAAGCCTGAAACATCAGCATGTGTTATAACTTCCAAAATAATAATAGCACAGACATAATATGAACATATTTAGCTTCCTCTGATAATTTGTAACGTTTCAAGTTCAGACACCCCTAGGTCCGATCATACGGGGCACCACTGGTAACACTTCTTCCCCCTAGATAAATTAGACATTGGAAACCTGTCATGCTTAGATTTGTTGAAATGCGACTTTCATACTGGACCATAATTTCTCAGTTTCAGGAATGCACCCTATACATATTGACAAATATGAATGTTGGTATAGAAACTGTATGTCAGGGAGGGTCATTATGCTATCCTCCACCCCCGACCCTCCTTCCCCATTTGAGTGTTAACACCCCTTGGTTCCCAAAAGAAAAGGGAGATGCCAAGGACAGTCCTCAGCTCTCCAATTGCCATCAAACCTAGAACATCTGACAAGTTGAGAACCATTTGGACTCATCGACCAGAACCCTGTTAATCAAGGACATTAATTGCAAGTATCTTTCTTCCTTAAATTTTATCTGATCTCTGGTTGCTGTATATTACATATTTATCGCTTTGAAATGCCCTTTTTTGTAAATATTTTATTTGCACCAATTTTGACCTTTTCATTATTAAACCTTATTTTGAAAAGTGTTGACCTTGCCCCTAAAGCTCTTAATGCAAGCTATAACTAACCTGGCTCTTGAGGAAGTGCTACTGTGTAGAGTAAATTATCTGTCTGTGGTGATGGTGAGTGTGTTACAGGCAATTATGCTAAAATAATCAGTTGGTATTGCTAATTGGCAGAGACCTGACGCTCCGAAACAAAGGTCAGTGGGGGGAGAGAAAGGGCTAATTGCTTAAATTAGCCTGGTGACAATCGCTCACTCAGGCTGCTGGCACCTAGATTGTGGTCCCGCAAGCTGGAACATCTTTGGTGCAGGATGCAGCTGAGAGTGGCATTGTTACGTTAGTGACGGCGCGGTGTGAGATTGGCATATCCTTTGTCACGAGTTAGTGAGGAGGGCATGGATCTGATACCCACGTTCATCACACAGCTGACTGTCAGAATGTAAACAAAGCAGCCGGGGATCACAAGCTACATCATTGACTAAATATGGTCATAACCATATTTAGTCAGTGACGTCATCCAGGATTCCTGGCACTTTTGATTTCATTCCAGCAGTACCAGGGATTCTGTCATTCTGTTGTGCAGTGGTGCAACATCATCATGTGGTGGGCTGTCATTGCCACAGAAGAACAACACTGGGTGTTGGGTCATCGTGATTGAAGCTGGCTTTACATTGCTGGATTATGTGACAATAGATTTATGTTGAGGGACATTGTTTTTTGTTTTTGGTATTTATATTAAAGGACTCATCACTATATATGTTTATTTACGTCTTACATTTTTTAGGAATGGGTAATAAGGGATATTAATGTGCCATGCACTGGAGGTATTTTCAGCACTTCTGAAATGCCCTGCTACCAACAGACAGGATGAGGAAACTCACAACCTGCGCTTGCCTTTTAAAGGCTGCAGGTAGCCATGTGTTTCCTGCCAGGCCGGACTGGAAGCGTACCAATTACCAGCCAGGCAATGGGAAACCCTCACTCACCTTCAAAGGTTTTAGAAGTTGGAGGCTTTCGTAATTCGTTGCCATGTTAAGACTTTTCACCAAACATTTAAATTGACCTTGAGGATGCCAGGAGAGAAGGAGGGACAGAGAGGTTGAAGCCTTCCACACCACCACCTTCTCGGAGATCTCAGACCAGCCTCCTGCACATGAAGGCTGGCTAGGTGCTGCCACCGCTTATAGGGAAAGCAGTGCAGCTGGTGTACACCCACCACTTCTTTTCCCCGCTGGTGAAGGGGTTTGGATCTGATGTTCCAGGGCCAGATAGTGCTCCTTTGATAATGGTAATTATGCTCTTTTTTTCTTCTTATCGGCCAGCTCATGGCCAGGTGTTTTTAATTAGAGTGCACCTGCTGTCTCTGGGCAATGGCGCGGCGTGGTAGCGTGTGGGGGGGGGGGGTGCAGCCGGGCTATGGCCCCACAAAGAAAACTTAGAGGGGCGCTGTCCCCAGTGTGCTGCCCTTGATGTCATGTCAGGTCCTATTGGCATCCTGCGAGATGAGAATAGGTAAGTCCACGGATTAGGGGGTGCAAAATTACCTGCCTTGCCCCGGGCGTTGACAACCAGCGCTACGCCATTGTCTCTGAGCACTCCTCTCCCTCAGCAGCGGTGTGCCTGGCTCGAGCTGAAGGGGAGACCATTCTACCCAGAAAAGTTGACTTTGTAAGCACTACTAAAAGTAATACCCAAAAAAGCCAGTTATAAAGCAATACTCCTTTATAACTGGTTTTGTGAGTCCTGGAACCCCAAATCCCGTTAGCAACAGCCCCCGCGAACGCCTGTCTCCACCCACCGGGCTGCTCAGTCTAAAATACCCGGGCCTATTTTTTGTCCCAGTGCGGGCCTGATTGACACAGCCCCAACAGAACCACAATGGCTCAAAATAGATATGGCCAAGACAAAATAAAGGTGAATGAAGCACCTGGACCAAACTGCATACACCCACGTGTCCTTAAAGAGTTGAGCTCCGTTGTTGGCTGGATGGACTTATGTCTTTTTTCAACCTGACTAACTATATATTGGTGGTATACCTCCAAAGCTGATCCATATATCTTCCTGTATTCACCCTTGAGGCCCCTTTGTGTTAGAGCAATTTCTAAGCGGAGTCATTTCAATCTATAGTATAGACTTATCTTCACAGAGAGGAACTAAGCCACTAGTGACAATTACGCAAGCTACGTTAATGGGGTACAAGATGTTTGGTAGGCAGGTGGCAGACAGTGTTTGGGTTATAGTGGCATTGACATAGCCCCTAAACAACCACAAAATATCAAAATTGATATTGCCTAGACAAAATAAAGGTGAATGAAACAACTGGATCACATGGCATACACCCATGTGTCCTCAAAGAGTTGAGCCCTGTTGTTGGCTGGTTGACCTAGATGGACTTGTGTCTTTTTTTCAACTTGACTAAGTAACTATGTAACTATGTAATAGCACTATACCTCCTAAACGAATCCATATACCTTCCTGTACAGGCCCCTTTATATTTGAGCGTTATATACCTTCCTGTATAGGCCCCTTTATATTTGAGAGTTGCCGAAGAAGAGTCATTGCAATCTACACTATGGACATGTCTTCGGAGTGAGGAACTAGGCCAACTCTGGATCCAGCACATCCAATCCACACATTTTCAATTGTATAATAAACCTGTCCTCGTGAATTATTGATTGCTTATGAATGGCTACCATGCTCGTAATGTGTTTTGTGGCTTTGCAAAGCTAAACAAATATCCTTTTCCCAAGAACTGTTTAACAAAAAATGCTTTGGAATAAATCTCTTCTTTGCTGACAGCGGCTTCCGTAGAGATGATTTACTTTAAACATATGATCAGGTTATCGCCCCAGGACTGGAGATCCCTGTTGACCTGTGGGAAACGTGATGACGGTGTTGTTTTCTTAGGTCAGTTTAACCGACATTCTGTTACGGTTCATAAAAAAAAACACATAAACACTTGGTAATGGTTGAAGCATAAACAGAAATGTGTTCTCTTTTCCCATGCTCTCAATTGTTGCCTGTGAGTGTAGTAGGGCAATTGGCAAGTGGATTGTGAATGAGGAGCACAAAGTTCCTTCAAAGCCCAAATATGGGCTATTTTGTTAAGGGTCCCCTAGCAGCTCCTATTTGGAGCTACCTCCACAGTAATTGTTCTTCTACCTCTACTGGATGTCTTTAGTCTTCCAGCATTCTCCAACCCACAAGTATAACCCATCAGACTAAGTACATAATGTGGCTGCAGGGCATTAAGGATCTGGACCCATCACCTTAGGTTATAATATCATTGTAAAGGTCCTCTAGCAGCCCTTATTTGGGGCTGCCCTCACAGTAATTGTCCTTCACTACAATATGTCCTTAGTCTTCGAGCATTCTTCAACCCTCAAGTACAACCCATAAGACTGAGTACATAATATGGCTGCAGGACATTATGGATCTGGACCCATCACCAGAGGTTATCATGTCATTGTAAAGGTCCTCCAGCAGCCCTTATATTGGGCTGTCCCCACAGTAATTGTTCTTCACTACAAGATGTCCTTAGTCTTCGAGCATTCTTCAACCCACGAGTACAACCCATAAGACTGAGTACATACTGTGGTTGCAGGGCATTATGGATCTGGACCCATCACCTGAGGTTATCATATCATTGTAAAGGTCCTCCAGCAGCCCTTATTTGGGGCTGTCCCCACAGTAATTGTTCTTCACCACAAGATGTCCTTAGTCTTCGAGCATTCTTCAACCCACAAGTACAACCCATAAGACTAAAGACTGAGTACATAATGTGGCTGCAGGGCATTGAGGATCTGGACCCATCTGCTGAGGTTATTATATCATTGTAAAGGTCCTCTAGCAACCCTTATTTGGGGCTGTCCCCATAGTAATTGTCCTTCACCACAAGATGTCCTTAGTCTTCGAGCATTCTTCAACCCACAAGTACAACCCATAAGACTGAGTACATACTGTGGCTGCAGGGCATTATGGATCTGGACCCATCACCTGAGGTTATCATGTCATTGTAAAGGTCCTCCAGCAGCCCTTATTTGGGGCTGTCCCCACAGTAATTGTCCTTCACCACAAGATGTCCTTAGTCTTCGAGCATTCTTCAACCCACGAGTACAACCCATAAAACTGAGTACATACTGTGGCTGCAGGGCATTATGGATCTGGACCCATCACCTGAGGTTATCATGTCATTGTAAAGGTCCTCCAGCAGCCCTTATTTGGGGCTGTCCCCACAGTAATTGTTCTTCACTACAAGATGTCCTTAGTCTTCAAGCATTCTTCAACCCACGAGTACAACCCATAAGACTGAGTACATAATGTGGCTGCAGGGCATTATGGATCTGGACCCATCACCCGAGGTTATCATATCATTGTAAAGGTCCTCCAGCAGCCCTTATGTGGGGCTGTCCCCACAGTAATTGTTCTTCACTACAAAATGTCCTTAGTCTTCAAGCATTCTTCAACCCACAAGTACAACCCATAAGACTGAGTACATAATGTGGCTGCAGGGCATTATGGATCTGGACCCATCACCCGAGGTTATCATATCATTGTAAAGGTCCTCCAGCAGCCCTTATTTGGGGCTGTCCCCACAGTATTTGTTCTTCACCACAAGATGTCCTTAGTCTTCGAGCATTCTTCAACCCACAAGTACAACCCATAAGACAGAGTACATACTGTGGCTGCAGGACATTGTGGACCTGAACCAGTATCTCTTGTTACAAAGACGTCTGTTCCTCAGCTCCATATGGTGGCCTAGCCATAATGCGGTACTTTACCTTTGCCCACAATAACAGAACATCCGTTCAGGGAGAGAAAAATATTTGTATGTCCATGTAGTCCATTAATAATGTTAGCTGAGCAGCATCTGGGAACGGTGAGACCATGCCAGAGATGTATCCTAGATACTCTAATCATCTGTTTTAAAGGATAAAATTATTCCTCTGTGGAGTCTTATATTGTCGGCTAAATACCGTCATTAAGATGAAAGAATAATTTATTGGAGTTTGGAGATATCATTAGGACCGATGTCGATGGGCACCAAGTAGAGGTGAAATATGATCTAAAGGATGAGCATATACCGGAAAATCTCTCTGATCTCCATGTCTGGAAGAATCATCGAAAGTTATGTGACTTAAAATTTAAAATTAATCCATATTCAGATTACCGAAAAATAAATCAATGTCTGGAAAAATAATTGAAATATTTTCCCCATGGACCCATCAATGTTCCCATAACCAGAAACAAATTGTGGATGTGAGTAATGTGAGATTAATACAGAAATGAAAACATTGCCTAATGAATTAGATTATGTCCTCCCATTCGTTGTATCCACAGGTCATGATGAATTAATTGGCTTGTGTTGCTTCTAATGCCACGTTGCTGATTTTGGACCTCCAGATTTTTGGTAAAGCTGACCTCCAGGCAATGAAATACACTCACCAGACACATTATTAGGTACACCTTGCTAGTAACGGGTTGGACCTCCTTTTGCCTTCATTCTTCATGGCGCAGATTCAACAAGGTGTTGGAAATGGTCCTCCATGATGCCATCCCAAAGGTGCTCTATTGGATGAGATCTGGTGACTGTGGAGGTCATTGGAGTACAGTGACCTCATTGTCCAGTGGTGAGATGATTGGAGCTTTGTGGTGCATTATCCTGCTGGAAGGAGCCATCAGAAGATGGGTACACTGTAGTCATAAAGGGATGGACATGGACGGCAACAATACTTGGGTAGGCCGTGACGTTTAAAAAAAGCTCAATTGGTACTAAGGGGCCCAAAGTGTGCCAAGAATATACCCCCCACACCATTACGCCATTACCACCAGCCTGAACCGGTGATACATGGCAGGATGGATCCATGTTTTCATGGCTACTGTGGAGGCCATTGGTGTACAGTGACCTCATTGTCCAGTGGTGAGATGATTGGAGCTTTGTGACATGGTGCATTATCCTGCTGGAAGGAACCATCAGAAGGTGGGTACACTGTAGTCATAAAGGGATGGACATGGTCGGCAACACTACTCAGGTAGGCCATGGGGTTTAAACCAAGCTCAGTTGGTACTAAGGGGCCCAAAGTGTGCCAAGAAAATATCCCCCACACCATTACACCATCACCACCAGCTTGAACCGGTGATACACGGCAGGATGGATCCATGTTTTCATGGTGACTGTGGAGGCCATTGGAGTAGAGTTACCTCATTGTCCAGTGGTGAGATGATTGGATGAGATGTGGTGAGTGTGGAGGCCATTGGAGTAGAGTTACCTCATTGTCCAGTGGTGAGATGATTGGAGCTTTGTGACATGGTGCATTATCCTGCTGGAAGGAGCCATCAGAAGATGGGGGCACTGTAGTCATAAAGGGATGGACATGGTCGGCAACAATACTCAGGTAGGCCGTGGGGTTTAAACCAAGCTCAGTTGGTACTAAGGGACCCAAAGTGTGCCAAGAAAATATCCCCCACACCATTACACCACCACCACCAGCCTGAACCATTGATACACGGCAGGATGGATCCATGTTTTCATGGCTACTGTGGAGGCCATTGGAGTACAGTGACATCATTGTCCAGTGGTGAGATGATTGGAGCTCTGTGACATGGTGCATTATCCTGCTGGAAGGAACCATCAGAAGGTGGGGACACTGTAGTCATAAAGGGATGGACATGGTCGGCAACAATACACAGGTAGGCCGTGGCGGTTAAACCATGCTCATTTGGTACTAAGGGGCCCAAAGTGTGCCAAGAAAATATCCCCCACACCATGACCTCTCCACCACCATTAGCTTGAACATGTTTTCATGTTATTTACGCCAAACTCTTACCCTAATGTCTCAATGTCACAGCTGAAATCGAGACTCATCAGACCAAGCAACGTTTTTCCAATCTTCTATTGTATATTTTTTGGTGATCCTGTGCCAATTGTAGCCTCAGTTTCCTGTTTTAGCTGACAGGATTGGCACCCTGTTAAGTCTTCTGCTTATGTAGCCCATCTGCTTCAAGGTTGTGTACTGTATATTCCTCAATCAACGCGAGGCATATAAATCCACTTTATGTGCACCAGGTGCCTTTGCAAACCCTGATATTACCTTGTGGAAGTAGCAGAGACCAGGAATGGGCTGACCCAGAGGCAGGAAAGATACCTATCCAGTGATGGAGTGGGTGCAGCTGGGGTGGGAGCCTTTACTGCCTCTGCCCTCTGCGAGTTCAGCCATGCCTGTGCCAGAATAAGGTCATCCAATGCCCAGGGAAAAGATGCCAAAGTGCAACAAACAACAATGGTTAAAGAGGATAAAGGCCCCAATATGGAACCATTGTGTGGCCAGCAAATGCGCCCATTAAATGAAAAGAAATGGATTCCTCAGGAAGGTTGGTATTTATTGATCATAAAAGCATCGTTGACGTGTTTTGTGGCTCTTTAGTGGCCACTTTGTTAGGAAAAGTGTACAGTACATTAGAATGGGTGGGATCTCTGTGCATTACGACGGAGTGGCTACGAAATGCGTTGATGGTGTGTTGACCTGTTTTTATGATTGGATTTTTACCATTGTGTTTTTGACCTCCATTTATCTGAGAAGCACACCACCCAGCTGAGATCACTGCAGAGGATGAAACTGAAAAACCAGCTTCCTTCAAATGAAACAAGCACCCTGGAGCCCCTAAACCTGCCTAGTTGAGAATTCTGTCACAAAAGCCTTTTAACAACGTGACAGGCCACCGCACTGTCGCATAACCACTTAACTTTTTCTGAACCAACAACTATAATATGGATACACACTAGACTATAAGGGCTTTCCCCCCTCTCCTCTTATTTTTTCGGCAATAACTTGGAAACATACTATAGGTCCTCATCCTGCCTGTTCAGTTAGATCTTTAGGAGCTCTGAGGACCACCATCTGTCGTATTCTGAACTGCCAATTGGTAAATCAAACCCTATGCCTATTGCTGATTCTCATTTATTAAAAATGTTAAATATATAGATACACACTACACTATAAGGGCTTTCCCGCCTCTCTTATTTTTCCAGTGGAAGCTCAGAACCATACCATAGGTCTTCAATCTGCCTGTTTGGTTGGATCTTCTGGAACTCTGAAGACCACCACCTCTCAATTCCTGAACAGCCAATTGGTAAGGCCTCGCCTCTCTCTATTTTTCTGATGGGCACTTGGAACCATACCAAAGGCCCTCATTCTGCATGTTCGGTTGGGTCTTCTAGAACTCTGAGGGCCACCACCTCTCATTTCCTGGACAGCCAATTGGTAAGGCCTCGCCTCTCTCTATTTTTCTGATGGGAACTTGGAACCATACCAAAGGCCCTCATTCTGCATGTTCGGTTGGGTCTTCTAGAACTCTGAGGGCCACCACCTCTCATTTCCTGGACAGCCAATTGGTAAGGCCTCGCCTCTCTCTATTTTTCTGATGGGAACTTGGAACCATACCAAAGGCCCTCATTCTGCATGTTCGGTTGGGTCTTCTAGAACTCTGAGGGCCACCAATTCCCATTATAAAAATTATACTATATAGATACACACTATACTATAAGGGCTTTGTTGCCTCTCCTTCTTTTTTGGTGTGCACTTGGAACCATAATAGGTACTCATTCTGCCTGTTTGGTTGGATCTTCTGGAACTCTGAAGACCACCACCTCTCAATTCCTGGACAGCCAATTGGTAAGGCCTCGCCTCTCTCTATTTTTCTGATGGGCACTTGGAACCATACCAAAGGCCTTCATTCTGCATGTTCGGTTGGGTCTTCTAGAACTCTGAGGGCCACCACTTCCCATTATTAAAATTATACTATATAGATTCACACTATACTATAAGGGCTTTGTTGCCTCTCCTTCTTTTTTGGTGTGCACTTGGAACCATAATAGGTACTCATTCTGCCTGTTTGGTTGGATCTTCTGAAACTCTGAGGACCACCACCTTTCGTATCCTTAACACCAAATTGGTAAGTCAAAGCTAATGCCTATTATCGATTCACATTTAATATATATGGTAAGTAATAGATACGCACTACACTATAAGGGCTTTCCTGCCTCTCCTCTTATTTTTCCGGTGGAACTCAGAACCAAACTGTAGGTCCTCGTTCTGCCAGTTTGGTTGGAACTCTGAGGACCACACCACCTCTCATATCCTGAACAGCCAGTTAGTAAGTCGAACCCTATGCCCATTATTGATTTACATTTAATTAAAAAAGGTAATAAAAATGGTTATATATATATAGATGCACACTATAGAGGCTTTTCCGTCTCGCCTCCTATTTTTGGTGTGCACTTGGAACCATACTATAGGTCCTCATTCTGTCTGTTAGTTTGGATCATCTGAAAACTCTGAGGAGCACCACCTCTCGTATCCTGAACAGCTAGTTGGTAAGTCGAACTCTATGCCTATTATTGATTTCCCTTTAATAAAACTGTTAAGTAATATATAGATGAACACTACGCTGTAAGGGCCTTCCTGCCTCTTCTCTTATTTTTCCAGTGGGAACTCGGAACCATACTATAGGTCCTCATTCTTCCTGTTCAGTTACATCTTCTGGAACTCTGAGGACCACCACCTCTCGTATCCTATTCAGCCAGTTAGTAAGTGGAACCCTATGCCTATTATTGATTCCCATTTAATAAAAATGGTCAGTAATATATAGATATACTCACTACACTATAAGGGCTTTCCCACCTCTTCTCCTTTTGTTCCAATGGAAAGACAGAAACATACCATGGATCCTCATTCTGCCTCTTTGGTTTCACCTTCTGGAACTCTGAGAACCACCACTTCTCATATCCTGAACAGCCAATTGGTAAGTGGAACTCTATGCCTATTATTGATTTCCATTTAATACAAATGGTAAGTAAGGCTTTCTTGTCTCTCCTCTTATTTTTCCAGTGGGCCATAGCATAGGTCCTCCTTCCGCCTGTTCAGTTGGGTCTTCTGGAACTCTGAGGACCACCACCTCTCGTATCCTAATCAGCCAATTAGCAAGTCCAACCCTATGCCTATTATTGATTCCCATTTAATTCAAATGGTAATTAAGACTTTCTTGCCTCTCCTCTTATTTTTCCACTGGGCCATACCATAGGTCCTCATTTTGCCTGCTCAGTTGGGTCTTCTGGAACTCTGAGGACCATCACCTTTCGTATCCTGAACCCCAAATTGGTAAGTCAAAGCTAATGCCTATTATCGATTGACATTTAATAAAAATGGCGAGTTATAAATAAATCAGTTATAATAATAATATTTCATTAATTTAGTCCTGAGCCCAACATTCCGTTCTTTGCAAAATTTGACCAAAATTTGCACCCTCTGGCACTGCAGTTTGCATTTATATATTTATTGTAACTAATATTGTTCCAGGCTCTAATGACCAGGGAACCTTCAGCTAGAAAAAGCTTGCACCATTTTTATTCGGATTGCATATAATGCTTGTACAGTATTTGGAGCGGCCAGACATTACCTAGACGTTGAGTGGCTATAATTAATGTTATGTAACTTGAAGACTCGGCTACGCTATTGATTTTAATGTCCTTTAGTCGCTCTTATTACTGCGCTTCCAAAGCTACCACGTGTAGAGAAATCTTGTCTCCACCAATCATAATAACTCCTCAAGTTCTCATTGGCCGAGTTAAAATTTATTACTAATTTAATTATAATTACCCCGCTGACATGGTGGGATGTTTGGTATTTCAAGCCGCCTGGGCTCCTGTTTTGCTGGCATCTCCCACCTTCGGCATAAATCTAAAAATAGTCAATTGTGATGACCTCTCAGCAAACTCCTCCGCATCGAATCGAATTCTTTCACCATTCTAACGGCAGGACTGCAAATCCATTTTGCTGTTCAAGCTTCCTTTTTACCCTTCGGCCCTGGAGAACCACAACGTCGTATATTGGCTACATCTGTAGTAACGTGATGGTTTAACTGGTTTTGAAAAAAGGTAGTGAATTTGTTATTTTTGCCTTCAAAAAAAAAAAAATGAATAAAGGAAATTATACTTTGTAACTGTTTTTTAAAGGGTAAGTCCACTTTGGTGAATAAATAAATACATTAATTAATACATAAAAAATATAACATATACACTTGCTATACAAGCCATTATGTAATTTATTGTTATTAATTATTATTAATTTATTATTGTTCTTAATTATTATAATTGTTGTTATTTATTATTAATATTATTATTAGTAGTATTATTAGTATTATTAATATAAGTATTATTATTGTTGTTATTTTTATTAGTATTATTAGTAGTAGAAGTAGTGTTAGTATTATTAATATAAATATTATTATTGTTGTTATTCATTACTAGTATTATTATTAGTATTATTATTAGTTTCATTATTATAATTATTATTATCATCATTATTATTAGTATTATTAATATTATTAGTATTAATAGTATTATTATTATAAGTATTATTATTGTTGTTGTTATTTATTAGTAGTATTATTAGTAGTAGTATTATTAGTATTATAAATATTATTATTATTATTATTAGCATTAGCATTATTATTATTAGTATTATTAGTATTATTATTATTATTATAAGTATTATTATTGTTGTTATTTATTATTAGTATTATTAATATTAATATTATTTGTATTAGTAGTATTATTATTATTATAAGTATTATTGTTGTTGTTATTTATTAGTAGTATTAT
Source organism: Glandirana rugosa (assembly GCA_018402905.1). Classification (NCBI taxonomy): domain Eukaryota; kingdom Metazoa; phylum Chordata; class Amphibia; order Anura; family Ranidae; genus Glandirana; species Glandirana rugosa. The sequence continues at coordinate 763,846 of BLSH010535245.1, forward strand.
TAGTATTATTAGTATTATTATTATTATAAGTATTATTATTGTGGTTATTTATTATTAGTATTATTAGTATTCGTATTATTATATATTATTATTATTATTATTATTATTATTGTTGTTGTTATTTATTAATAATATTATTATTAGTAGTATTATTAGTATTATTAATATAAGTATTATTATTGTTCTTATTTTTATTAGTATTATTAGTAGTAGAAGTAGTATTAGTATTATTAATATAAATATTATTATTGTTGTTATTCATTACTAGTATTATTATTAGTAGTATTATTAGTTTCATTATTATAATTATTATCATTGTTATTATTAGTATTATTAATATTAATATTATTAGTATTATTATTATAAGTATTATTATTGTTGTTGTTATTTATTAGTATTATTATTATTATTAGTATTATTAGTATTATAAATATTAGTATTATTATTATTAGCATTATTATTATTATTAGTATTATTAGTATTATTATTATTATTATTATAATAAGTATTATTATTGTTGTTATTTATTATTCGTATTATTAGTAGTATTATTAGTATTATTATTGTTGTTATTCATTATTAGTATTATTATTAGTAGTATTAATATTAATATTATTTGTATTAGTAGTATTATTATTATAAGTACTATTATTGTTGTTGTTAATTATTAGTAGTATTATTATTAGTAGTATTATTAGTATTCTAAATATTATTATTATTATTATTATTATTAGCATTATTATTATTAGTATTATTAGTATTATTATTGTTGTTATTCATTACTAGTATTATTATTAGTAGTATTATTAGTATCATTATTATAATTATTATTATTATCATCACCAGCATTATTATTAGTATTATTAATATTAATATTATTTGTATTAGTAGTATTATTATTATAAGTATTATTGTTGTTGTTATTTATTAGTAGTATTATTATTAGTAGTATTATTAGTATTATTAGTATTATTATTATTATAAGTATTATTATTGTGGTTATTTATTATTAGTATTAGTAGTATTATAAATATTATTATTATTATTATTATTATTATCATCATCATTATTATTAGTATTATTAATATTAATATTATTTCTATTAGTAGTATTATTATTATAAGTATTATTGTTGTTGTTATTTATTAGTAGTATTATTAACAGTAGTATTATTCGTATTATTAGTATTATAAGTATTATTATTGTGGTTATTTATTATTAGTATTATTAGTATTAGTAGTATTATAAATATTATTATTATTAGCATTATTATTAGTATTATTATTATTATTATTATAAGTATTATTATTGTTGTTATTTATTATTCATATTATTATTATTAGCATTATTATTAGTAGTAGTATTACTATTATAAGTATTATCATTGTTATTATTTAATATTGGTATTATTAGTATTATTATTATAAATATTATTATTATTAGCCTTATTATTATTATTATTATCATATTTTTATTATTGTTATTATTATTATTATTATTATTTATATTAATAATAATTATTATTGTTAGCAGTTTTCAGAAAAAAATCAATGGAATATGATCTGAATTCTGTAGACAGTTACAGGATGGTGTACAGAACGACCACATTCAATTTAATTTCCTGCTTTTGCGATTGGATCACTGATTTTTTCCAGAAGTCTGTGCTAAGATACAAGTCAGATTTTAGGCATCCTCTGCAATAGGAATGTTAGTTTTGGTGAGATACTCCCCAAGGGTTAAATATTTATAAAGGGATGCAGACCCTGCAGCTTTCCTAATTAGAACACTGGGAATGCACTAGGTGATTATAATGAACCAGACCCTCCCATTCACAAACAGTCGGCACTGAGATACAAGTCAGATTTTAGGCATCCTCTGCAATAGGAATATCATTTTTGCTGAGATGTTCCCTAAGGGTTAAATACTTTCTAAAGGGATGCAGACCATGCAGCTCTCCTCATTAGATTACTGAAAATGCAGCAGGTGATTATAATGATTCAGACCCTCTCATTCAGAATCATTCGGCACTAAGATACAAGTCAGATTTTAGGCATCCTCTGCAATAGGAATTTTGCTTTTAGTGAGATACTCCCCAAGGCTTAAATACTTCTAAAGGGGCGCAGACCCTGCAACTTTCCTCATTAGAGCACTGAGAGCGCACCAGGTGATTATAATGAACCAGACCCTCCCATTCAGAGTCAATCTGCACAGGGCATGGGGAAAAGAGCAACAAACGAAAGAAATCTGTCAACCCCTCTACAATCGACTAACACATATGTGCAGCGGCAAAAGGGTGAGTTTTAACGCCCAAACAACACTCATATGCGTCGCTGGGCCGTCAATGTTTGTATGCTGAGCGTGAGCTCACTGCATGCTCCCAGTAATGAAACTGAGCTGTAAAAGACAGCTCCAGGTCCCCACCAATGATTGGTAGCCAGGAGGACCGACTCCCATTCATGTGACCACTGTGGCAGCCAATCACAGTGGTCATGTGATCAGACAATCTTTTCCCGCCCCCCTGGCATTCTGAACTTTTTAAAGGGTTGCTGGGGTGGGTGGGGCTAAAATCTCTGGAATATACATTAACCACTTAGGGACCGCCCCGCGTACATATACTGCGGCCCTTAAGCGCAAAAACCACGTACCTGCACGCGATTTCTCTTCTCAGCTCTGGGTGTCATTAGTACAGTGACAGTGCATTTTTTTTTAGCACTGATCACTGTATTGGTGTCCCTGGTCCCCAAAAAGTGTCAGATTTGTCCGCCGCAATGGCCAGGAAGGGGGTAAAAATTAAGTAGAAAGAGGGGACCCCCACCATGCCACCATCCAAATTAGTGATAGAGGGATTGAGAGAGAGAAAACTACCCTCAGAAAAAGGCAGGATTATGTAAAAAAAAAATATATACTTTATTACAAAATATTAAAACCTTAACATATACGACACATTAACAAACAAGCACCCTCCGCTGAACAAGGTCAGACACCACCCATGTACCCAAACATGGAGGTAAAGTCCTTCAATGATAACTGGTTGTCCGTAATATTTAGGGGATTCCTGTGTGTATCACAAGTGGAGAACTCAGTTTGCCCCCATGCTGGTCTATCGACGCGTTTCGCCTCCAAGAGCTTCCTCAGGACAAAAAAAAGGGGTCTTGAAGTCAGGAGACGGGGGGTACCGAGTACACAAGCACCACATATGGGCAACACAGCTTGACAAAAGAGCATGGAAATCCACTTCAAGTTAAAAGGATATATGAGTTATGCCGATGGAAAATATGGGTTCCGTAAAAGCTTTGCCCATGCGAGCGGACAAATAAAAATTCATAGGAAACCAGAGGCTCGTTAGGAAAATTGGCAGTTGGGCATCCACAATTCAAGCTAGGACAGCTTGAATTGTGGATGCCCAACTGCCAGTTGGGTTCCGTAAATGCTTTGAACCTATGCGTTATGCCCATGCGAGCGGACAAATAAAAATTCATAGGAAACCAGAGGCTCCTTAGGGAAATTGGCAGTTGGGCATCCACAATTCAAGCTAGGACAGCTTGAATTGTGGATGCCCAACTGCCAATTGGGTTCCGTAAATGCTTTGAACCTATGCGTTATGCCCATGCGAGCGGACAAATAAAAATTCATAGGAAACCAGAGGCTCTTTAGGGAAATTGGCAGTTGGGCATCCACAGTTCAAGCTAGGGCAGCTTGAATTGTGGATGCCCAACTGCCAATTGGGTTCCATAAATGTTTTGAACCTATGCGTTATGCCCATGCGAGCGGACAAATAAAAATTCATAGGACACCAGAGGCTCGTTAGGGAAATTGGCAGTTGGGCATCCAAATTCAAGCTGTCCTGCTTTACTGGCTGGGCCGGCGGGGCAAAATATGTCTCGTGTCAATGTAATCAGTAGGGGTGCTTCTGAGACCAATACCAAACCAATGGAAAGTACGCTATGAGGGCTGACCTCTAGTATTAGTGGTCCAGGAGGTGAACCTGCAGCTGACCTTCCGATAATAAATCCTGGGGAGTAGCCCAGGATAAGGGTATCTGTTAGCGTTTAGAGCAGGGATATGCAATTAGCGGACCTCCAGATGTTGCAGAACTACAAGTCCCATGAGGCATAGCAAGACTCTGACAGCCACAAGCATGACACCCAGAGACAGAGGCATGATGGGACTTGTAGTTTTGAAACAGCTGGAGGTCCACTAATTGCATATCCCTGGTTTAGAGCTTACACATCCCAGCCGGCAAGCATATATGCTCGTGGTCCTCTTTTGAGGTGGACCTCCGTGGGGGGCTTGCTGAACCTCCGGGGGCGTCTCGGTCTCCGTTGATCTGGCTCCGACTACCCTGGGCAATTGACCAAACTCAGGTCTTTTAGCACCCTGTCTATGAATTAACTATATGCTATTGGTATGTTAAACTTACGTGATGAATCTACTATGGTTTCCCACTGCCTGATACCTGTGATGTCCTTTATAATGTCTGTATGTGAATATTGATCTCCTGGAAAAATACCCCTGAAGAAGGGTTTTGAAAACCAGAAATGCGTTGGGTACTCTGGAGACAACAGAATATCTGTACACAGACCATATGAACATTTCAATTCATGCACAGTAGATGGTTTTGTATAGACGGCGTGACGGCGGCAAAGTGGCTCGTTATCGCAAGCCGCGGTCACATGAAGGCAGCCGCGATAACGAGTATTGTGAGCGCGCCCCCCCGTTGGCGCTCTCACGCACTCACTGTGTTTAGGGGGGGCAGGGAGTGGGTAGGGTGGACTCGATCGCCACCGACTACCCGCGATGGCCCCCCCGCAGTGAGAGAACGGAGGTCCGTGTATGTAAACACGGATCTCCGTTCTGACAGAGGGGGGAGGGCTGTGACAGAGGGGGAAGAGCCACTAGCCACATAGGTTGGACTTGATTTACTTGTGTCTTTTTCCAGCCTCACTATGTAACTATGTAACAGGCTTCCTGTATATGGAAGCCTGTGATCAATCCCCTGCCCCTGCCAGCCCAGCCCCCATACAGTTATAACACACTGAGGGAGCACAGTTAACCCTTAGAGCGCCCCCTCCAGGTTAACCCCTTCACTGCCAATGGCATTTACACAGTAATCAGTGCATTTTTATAGCACTGATCGTTGTATAAAGGCCAATGGTCCCAAAAAGTGTCAAAATGGTCCGACATGTCCACCGCAATATCGCAGTACCGCTAAAAATCGCAGATCGCCGCCATTACTAGTAAAAAAAAAACACCCAGAAATGAATTCTCATCATTCGTAAACGCGGCGACTTTTCCGCAAACCAATCAATAGACGCCGATTGCGATTTTTTTTACCAAAAATATGAGGAAGAATATAAATTGGCCAAAACCGTTGGAAAAAATGTTTTTTTATATTTTTTTTGGATTTGTATTTTAGCAAAAAGTAAGAAATTTGGGTGTTTTTTTGCAAAATTGTCGCTCTTTTTTTATAGCGGCGATCAGAAATGACGCAGAGGGGATCAAATACCACCAAAAGAAAGCTCTATTTGTGGGGGAAAAAAGAATGCAGATTTAGTTTGGGTACAACGCCGCACGACCGCGCAATTGTCAATTAAAGCGACGCAGTGCCGAATCGCAAAAAGTGCTCTGGTCCTAACCTGGGAAATCCTTCTGGGGCTGAAGTGGTCAATGTTGTGTTTTTTTGTTTATAGCGGCGATCAGAAATGACGCAGAGGTGATCAAATACCACCAAAAGAAAGCTCTATTCGTGGGAAAAAAAGGACGCAGATTTAGTTTGGGTACAACGTCGCACGACAATTGTCAATTAAAGCGACGCAGCGCCGAATCGCAAAAAGTGCTCTGGTCCTAACCTGGTAAATCCTTCCGGGGCTGAAGTGGTTAATGCTGTGCTTTATATGTCTATGCCTTTGTAATAAATTTATACCCTTTTAATGATTTGGTGTTCATGTCGCCTTTAAAGTGCCACTCCATAAGGGGGTACATACTTTCTTTCTACTAATGGGGATGTTGGCGGCTGGACAACTGGATCTGCTGATGGTGGTTTCCTTCTTCTTGATGGGGCCCAAGGGACTGCTCACTCAACTGAGGGGCTTCATTTTTTAAAATGTAATGCAGGGCGATTTCTTGAGTCAACCGGTGGAGGCCCCAACTAGGGGTAATTTTCTGCTGGACCTACTAATTAGAAATAACACAGAGCTGATTGCAGATGTGGAAGTAAGAGATAATTTAGGTAATAGTGTAATTACGCTTGCCATAGATTATGGGAAAAGGACACTAAATTCTAAAAGTGGCCAACTTTAACAAGCTGCTCTCCATACTACGTGATACTAATGGGATCAAATTCTTGATAAATTATATATAATATTATTATTCATTTTATTATTATTATACAGGATTTACATAACAATTTGCTCAGCGCTTTACCAAATGAATGCAGACATTACAATTAGAATACAATTTGGTACAAGGGGGAATCAGAGGGCCCTGCTCATTAGAGCTTACAATCTAAGAGGGAGGGTCAAGTGATACAAAGGGTAATTACTGTGGGGGGGTGAGGTCTTGATGGACTTCAACTCTTCTGGGAAGGCTGTCCACGAGGTTTAGGAGTGTCTATGGGAATGTTTGACAATTCTTCCAGAAGCCCATTTGTGAGGTCAGACATGGATGTTGGGTTGAGGTCAGGGCTCTGTGCAGGCCAGTCAAGTCCTCCACCTCAAAATCATTCATCCATGTCTTTATGGACCTTGCTTTGTGCACTGGTTAGCAGTCATGTTGGAACAGGAAGGGGCCATCCCCAAACTGTTCCCACAAAGTTGGGAGCATGAAATTGTCCAAAATGTCTTGGTATTCTGACGCCTTAAGAGTTCCCTTCACTGGAACTAAGGGGCCGAGCCCAACCCCTGAAAAACAACCCCCACACCATAATCCCCCTTCCACCAAATGATTTGGACCAGTGCAAAAAGCAAGGTCCATACAGACAGGGATGAGCGAGTTTGGGGTGAAGGAACTTGACTGGCCTGACCTCAACCCAATGGAATGAATTAAAGAGGAGACTGCGAGCCAGGCCTTCTCGTCCAACAACAGTGTCTGACCTCACAAATGCACTTCTGGGAGAATGGTCAAACATTCCCATAGACACCCTCCTAAACCTTGTGGACAGCCTTCCCAGAAGAGTTGAAGCTGTTATAGCTGCAAAGGGTGGGCCAACTCAATATTAAACCCTACGGACCCCCCTCCACCAAATGATTTTGACCAGTGCACAGAGCAAGGTCCATACAGACATGGATGAGCGAGTCTGGGGTGAAGGAACTTGACTGGCCTCAAAGTGATAGAACCCCTTTGGGATGAATTAGAGCTGAGACTGCGAGCCAGGCCTTCTCATCCAACATCAGTGCCTGACCTCACAAATGTGCTTCTGGAAGAATGGTCAAACACTCCCATAGACACTCCTAAACCTTGTGGACAGCCTTCCCAGAAGAGTTGAAGCTGTTATAGCTACAAAGGGTGGGCCAACTCAATATTGAACCCTACGGACTAAGACTGGGATGCCATCAAAGTTCATGTGCGTGTAAAGGCAGGCGTCCCAATACTTTTGGTAATATAGTGTATATACCAGTGTTTCTCAGGCTTTTTTCAGTCAAGGCACCCTTTAAAATTATGGACAGTCTAGAGGCGCCCCATTCTAAAATGCAAAAACTAGTCTAATAGTTTTACATAATGCAGACACATATAGGACACCCGCCGTTAGAGGTGAGTTATTCTTCCAAATCAAATTTTTTTTTTTTTGCAAACTGGTACTGACTAGTATTCCAATGTTTCTCTTCTCCCTCACTTAGCTAATGAGACCTCAAAGCTAATGGGGAGAGGCAAGGGAGGGTCAAATAAGGATGATATGAAGGCAACTGACATTCTCCTGATCAACTGATGATATCATTGGTCGTTAGGAGTTTGGCAGCTAGAAGGTTGTAATGGCGTACAATGAAAACCTGCGGCTTTGTGTAACTAAAAGGCAGGTTTCATCCACCCACTGACTCGTATACAATTTTGGGGGCAATTTTTAGGCATTTTGCCAAGGCACCCTTGAAGAAACCTCAAAGAACCCCAGGGTGCCTGGGCATCCTGGATGAAAAAGGCAGATATATTCTATATATATTGGCATTTATCTATTTTATATATATATGGGGAGCAATTTTCGAAACTTCTCAGAAACGCAGAGCTTGACATGGATTTTGTTACTTGTTGAAATTTATATTAGGGAAATATGGATTCAATATAATATTCAACCCACAATAGCTGATTCTTGTGACACACAAGTCTAAGCCATGTTGGATTCATTATAGCCGTCTCGGTATTCTTTTCTTGTTGTACATTAAGAATTCTTTAATTCTATCTTGCTTTTCCATCAATTTTAGAGATTAAACTGAGCCATATTGTTGAGGTCTTCCTGAAGGTCACGGTAATAAATGAAGAGTCACGAAAACAAGACACCGAGCACTTACTGTTATCATTAATATTTATAAGATATTAAAATCTTGCATAGAGGAGTGCGTGACATATTAATTTGTTCTTTTACATCTGACTAAACCTGTAATGTAAAATTCTAGCCCTAAAAGGCTTGTGTCAAGATATCTATCTGTCTGTCTGTCTGTCTGTCTGTCTGTCTGTCTGTCTGTCTGTCTGTCTATCTATCTATCTATCTATCTATCTATCTATCTATCTATCTATCTATCTATCTATCTACCTATCACCATGTTTCTAGGTAAATATATTGGTAAAGGTGCTATTGACACAAAATTTTCCCCACATGTCGGTGTAGCACCCTGGTCCTAAACAGGGCCACTCATAAATTTAGTTCTGCTAGGTGGTAACTAGCCTGGCTAATTGTTAGGGTGATCCACTGACGTTTGCCCTAAACCTGAATCTGGTGCTTCTCTCTCTTCTGTCAGTAGGTGGCACTGTTTCCTTTGGCATTAGAATGACAAGATCACAGTGAGTTCAGGTTATGAATAGACATATTTTCTCAGCCAATCAGAGTAGCTTCTTTGCATGTTGGGATAGTCTATTTAAGGGGAAGGAGTCAGGTGATCTGTGTTCTTTCGGCCTGGAGAGGCGCATGTGGAGCAGCAGCAGAGGGTTAGGCCTGAAGCCTGAGGCCTAGCCATGTGTGTAGAGGCTCAGCCCGAGGGGAGCTTGAACATTGCAGAGGTTCAGCCGTACGGGGAGCCGAAGGTTGCCAGAGGCGAAGGAGAAGCAATTTCCATGTGGGACGACCACTCCTATTACCAGAGGCAAGGGAGGATCAAGGGAAATGTGTATGTGTGCTACTCAGCCTAGGTGGTAAGGGGTATGTAATCAGTGCTTCCTGAAGCCTGAGGCCTAGCCACGTGTGTAGAGGCTCAGCCCGAGGGGAGCCTGAAGGTTGCGGAGGTTCAGCCGCACGGGGAGCCGAAGGTTGCCAGAGGTGAAGGAGAAGCAATTTCCATGTGGGACGACCACTCCTATTACCAGAGGCAAGGGAGGATCAAGGGAAATGTGTATGTGTGCTACTCAGCCTAGGTGGTAAGGGGTATGTAATCAGTGCTTCCTGAAGCCTGAGGCCTAGCCACGTGTGTAGAGGCTCAGCCCGAGGGGAGCCTGAAGGTTGCGGAGGTTCAGCCGCACGGGGAGCCGAAGGTTGCCAGAGGTGAAGGAGAAGCAATTTCCATGTGGGACGACCACTCCTATTACCAGAGGCAAGGGAGGATCAAGGGAAATGTGTATGTGTGCTACTCAGCCTAGGTGGTAAGGGGTATGTAATCAGTGCTTCCTGAAGCCTGAGGCCTAGCCACGTGTGTAGAGGCTCAGCCCGAGGGGAGCCTGAAGGTTACGGAGGTTCAGCCGTACGGGGAGCCGAAGGTTGCCAGAGGTGAAGGAGAAGCAATTTCCATGTGGGACGACCACTCCTATTACCAGAGGCAAGGGAGGATCAAGGGAAATGTGTATGTGTGCCGCTCAGCCTAGGTGGTAAGGGGTATGTAATCAGTGCTTCCGCAGATGTTGCTGGAGTGCTAACAGGGGATGGAACCTATCCTGGCTCCTGTAAGACTTCAGAGAACAATGGGGTAGCCCCTGGAAGTCACACATCAGGGAGTAGAGTGGCAACCTGGACTCCAGCCCATGACTACGCTCTGGGGGGCGGAGTGAAACATGTTGGGGGCGTGGCCTGGTTGGAGTCCAGGCTGAGGTTGCCACTCTACTCTCCATCCCAAGACACCTGGATGTGCGATTTCCAGGGGCTACCCCATTGTTCTCTGAAGTGAGCATCAAGGTCAGAGATAAAGGGGACAGCAGTTGCCACCGAGGGACAGCCACTCCTGTTATCAGAGGCCAGTGATTGGAAGTCTGTAGAAGTACCAGAGCAGCCCTTTTCACTAGCCGGGGATGGTGAAGAAGTGGGAAAGCTTCAGCAGAGTCAAGTCGGGGACCCAGCAGGTGGTGTGGGTGAAGCTTGAGGAGCATACAGGAGGTTAGCCGAGAGCCAAGTCAGGAACCCAGCAGGTAGCGTGGGTGAAGCTTGAGGAGTATACAGGAGGTTAGATGAGAGCCAAGTCAGGAACCCAGCAGGTAGCATGGATGAAGCTTGAGGAATATACAGGAGGTTAGCTGAGAGCCAAGTCAGGGACCCAGCAGGTAGCGTGGGTGAAGCTTGAGGAGTATACAGGAGGTTAGCTGAGAGCCAAGTCAGGGACCCAGCAGGTAGCGTGGGTGAAGCTTGAGGAATATACAGGAGGTTAGCTGAGAGCCAAGTCAGGGACCCAGCAGGTAGCGTGGGTGAAGCTTGAGGAGTATACAGGAGGTTAGCTGAGAGCCAAGTCAGGAACCCAGCAGGTAGCGTGGGTGAATCTTAAGGAGTATACAGCGGACTAGCTGTGGTAGAGTTCAGGGGATCCAGTGACGGCTGGGATCTTGGAAGTCTAGTGATAAACTGGGAACTCAGTGAGTGAAGAGCTACATTAGGATACTGTGAGATGTGAGAGAAGATCTATAACGGGATACTGTGAGTTACATGTGCAGATCTCTATTGACTGTTGAAAGTTCATTTGCTATAGGAGACAGCAGTTCTACAAAATACTGTGTGCTGCATCCAGCTTAAAGTCCCTCTACCTGTATATGTGTCTACCTATTACTATATTTGGTCTGCGGAGTCTGCCAATTGCCTTTGCATCTGCCTAAGGGTGTCCTGGCCCTAAACCCTCTCTCCCCCAGTTCTTGTTAAGAGACAATAAAATCTCTTTTGTTGCATTCAAAAAGTGACTGGCGCCCATTTGTTCAACTTGCATTACACCCACCATGCCCAGTAACCCGCAGCTGCCCCTGACTCCAGAGATCACCATTAGGCCTCTGGTGGGAGGGGCCATCACTACATTGTTAACAACCCATGCAATCCACACATACAAAGACACCAAAACAAATACATTCAGAAATGAAGTTATGTGCAATAAAATGGAATGACACAGCGAAAAAGTATTGAACACGCTAACTGAAATGTACTTAATACTTGGTGCAAAACCCTTTGTTGGTAATGACAGCTTCAAGAAGCAAGCTCCTGTATGGAGAAACGAGTCGCATGCGTTGCTCAGGTGTGATTTTGGCCGATTCTTCCACACAAACAGTCTTCAAATCTTGAAGGTTCTGTGAGCCTCTTCTATGAACTCTGATCTTTAGTTCTTTCCAAAGATGTTCTATTGGATTCAAATCAGGTGATTGGCTGGGCCATTCTAGCAGCTTTATTTTCTTTCTTTGAAACCAATGGAGAGTTTCCTTGGCTTTGTGGTTGGCCCATTCCTCCAGACAAACAGTCTTCAAATCCTGAAGGCTCCAGGGGCCTCTTCTATGAACTCTGATCTTTAGTTCATTCCATGGATTTTCTATTGGATTCAAGTCAGGTGATTGGCTGGGCCATTCTAGCAGCTTTATTTTCTTTCTTTGAAACCAATGACGAGTTTCCTTGGTTTTGTGTTTGGCCCATTCTTCCAGACAGTCTTCAAATCTTGAAGGCTCCGTGGGCCTCTTCTATGAACTCTGATCTTTAGTTCTTTCCATAGATTTTCTATTGGATTCAAGTCAGATGATTGGCTGCGTCATTCTAGGAGCTTTATTTTCTTTCCTTGAAACCAATTGAGAGTTTCCTTGGCTTTGTGTTTGGGATTATTGTCTTGCTAAAATGTCCACCCTCGTTTCATCTTCATCACCCTGGTAGATGGCACCAGACTTTTATCAAGAATGTCTTTGTGCATTTTTCCATTCATTCTTCCTCCAACAGTCCCACCCACACCATAATGTTCCCACCTCCAAACCTCACTGTTGGTATGGGGGGTGTTTTTGGGGTGATGTGCCATTTGACCTCCAAACATGGTGTGTATTATAGCATCCAAAGAGTTCAATTTTGGTCTCATCTGACCAGACTATATTCTCCCAATATTTCACAGGTTTGTCTAAATATTGTGCAACAAGTTTTAAACTGGCTTCAACATGCTTTTTCTTCAGGAATGGAGTCTTGCGTGGTGAGCGTGCATACAGACCATGGCGGGTGAGTGCATTACTTATTGTCTACCTGCTAATTCCGGCTCTTTCTGAAGCTCTCCACAAGTGGTCCTTGGCTCTTGGACAGCTCTTCTGATAATTCTTTTCACTCCTCTGTCAGAAATCTTGCATAGAGCACCTGGTCGTGGCCGGTTTATGGTGAAATTATGTTCTTTCTACTTCCAGATTATGGCCCCAACAGTGCTCACTGGAAAATTCAGAAGTTTAGAAATCTTTCTGTAACTAATGCCATCGGTATGCTTTGCAATAATAAGGTTACACAGGTCTTGAGAGAGCTCTTTGCTTTTGCTTTGTTGTTAGGGTGAGTTATCCTGTAAATAAAGTTGTCCTATGGACTGTTATTTTCATTTGTTTGATTTCTATTTGGTGTTGGTTTTTGTTGTGGGGAAGAAACCTAAACAAACGCAGGGAGAACTCTATGCAGATAGATGTTTTGGTTGGGATTCAACCCCAGTGCTGCAAGATATAAATACTAACCACTAAGCCATTTTGTTGCCCATAGACTTCAGCTTGATACACCTCCAAGTTTGGGTTTGTTGAACTTTGAACAAGATTCACAAAATCATTGAGGAGTTAATCCTGGGTAGATCCATCCATTACTATTCTCCTATGAGTCTTGGGTGGCCTAGGGGAGCTAGGTTCCTAATTTTTGAATCTATGGGGACAGTCTTGGACTACTTTGTTGATTTTTATAGGTACAAAGGGTGGGGTTGGGCTTCAACCCATTTTCCTGATGGACACAGCTGGTGGCAGATCGCCCAACAGCATGGCAATCTGGGAGGACGTCCATCCAGATTGACGAACGGCCCGTTTGGCCATCATTTTGCTATATTTGCCTGTCATTTGGCCATCATTTGGCAGGAACTGGTTAAAAGAGTGTTTTGCATTTTCCCAATGCATGCAAAGGTTTCTCTGATTGCAAGAGGTAGAGCAGTGGGATGGTGATGTCCCAATCTCCACCTTGTCTAATCAGAGAACATTTTGCATTCATTGAGGATATGCAATGTGTTCCCTGAATGGCACCCATGCCAAGTGAACAACCTACTGTGTTCACAATGCAGCAAGTCAGCCGCATGGCATGGGACCTAGAAGTTAGTGGAGATCATTGTAGAAGGTACCACTGGCTTCCATGGGAATCCCATAGTTATGGCCCAATCCATACCTACATTGATCCAAGGTGGCCCAATGTAAGAATTGCCATACCTGTAATCCACCATACTGTGTTTTCAATGCAGCAAGGCAGCCACTTAGCATGGGACCTAGAAGCTAGTGGAGATCATTGTAGCAGGCACCACTGGCTTCCATGGGAATCCTGTTGTTATGACCAAATCCATACCTACATTAGTCCAAGGTGGACCAATGTAACTATGTAAGAATTGCCATACTTGGAATCCACCATACTGTGTTCTCAATGCAGCAAGGCAGCCACTTGGTATGGGACCTAAAAGCTAGTGGAGTTCATTGTAGTAGGCACCACTGGCTTCCATGGGAATCCCGTAGTTATGGCACAATCCATATTTACATTGGTCCAAGGTGGACCAATGTGGCTATGTAAGAATCGCCATACCTGGAACCCACCATACTGTGTTCACAATGCAGCAAGGCAGCCACATGGCATGAGACCAAGAAGTTAGAGGAGATCATTGTAGTAGGCACCACTGACTTCCATGAGAATCCCATAGTTACGGCCCAATCCATACCTACATTGATCCAAGAATTGCCATACCTGGAATCCACCATACTATATTGTCAATGAAGCAAGGCAGCCACTTGGCATGGGACCTGAAATCTAGTGGAGTTCATTGTAGTAGGCACCACTGGCTTCCTTGGGAATCCCATAGTTATGGCACAATCCATATTTACATTCGTCCAAGGTGGACTAATGTGGCTATGTAAGAATTGCCATGCCTGGAATCCACCATACTGTGTTCTCAATGCACCAAGGCAGCCACTTGGCATGGGACCTGAAAGCTAGTGGAGTTCATTGTAGTAGGCACCAATGGCTTCCATGGGAATCCTGTAGTTATTGCACAATCCATATTTACATTGATCCAAGGTGGACCAATGTGGCTATGTAAGAAACACCATACCTGGAATCCACCATACTGTGTTGACAATGCAGCTAGGCAGCCACATGGCATGGGAGCTAGAAATTAGTGGAGATCATTGTAGTAGGCACCACTGACTTCCATGGGAATCCCATAGTTATGGCCCAATCCATACCTACATTGATCCAAGGTGGACCAATGTGGCTATATAAGAATTGCCATAAATGGAATCCACCATACTGCATTCTCAATGCAGCAAGGCAGCCACTTGGCATGGGACGTGAAAGCTAGTGGAGTTCATTGTAGGAGGCACCAATGGCTTCCATGGGAATCCCATAGTTATTGCACAATCCATATTTACATTGATCCAAGGTGGACCAATGTGGCTATATAAGAATTGCCATAAATGGAATCTACCATACTGCATTCTCAATGCAGCAAGGCAGCCACTTGGCATGAGACCTGAAAGCTAGTGGAATTCATTGTAGTAGGCACCCGCTTCTGTGGGAATCCCATAGTTATTGCACAATCCATATTTACATTGGTCCAAGGTGGACCAATGTGGCTATGTAAGAATTGCCATACCTGGAATCCACCATACTGTGTTCTCAATGCAGCAAGGGAGCCACTTGGCATGGGACCCGGAGGCTAGTTGAGATCATATATAAAACCTGTATAATAATAATAATAATAATAATAATAATTGTAGTAGGCACCACTGGCTTCCATGGGAAGCCCATAGTAATGGCCCAATGCATATCTATATTGGTCCAAGGTGTAAGAATTGCCATACCTGGAATGAACCATAACAGATAGATAGACCCAACACTGAAATTTCAGCGGGTCCAATTATAATTCCAATTTCACAATTTTTCCTCAGAACCGTAACTTATACTCATGATGAACTGTATACCGATGACTACTTCATTTATATTGCCTTTGTCGTCTAGGTTTACACAGGATACGTCCAGCACAAAAAATTCAGCTACCGACTAATTTTTTTATCTAGAATTCTAGGAAAGAACGTTACAGTAGGCGCTGAGCATTTATTGATATTTTCCGTCCATATTTCCAAGGATTAGCTTAGGCTTTGCATAGAAAGATAAGCAATATATACCATGAAATAGAGCTATAACTTATACAGACATTCTGCGTGTATTCCACAGAGATATCCACTTCATGAATTTTACCCGAATCACTCGGAAAAAACAAGATTTATATTCTGATGTTATTGATATCAAACCTGGGCTTATTTCCCAGTTATTTAAAATTCAATAATCATTTAAAATGTAATACATAAATAATTTAACAAAGGTTTTTCAGGGGTTGGGCTTGGCTCCTTAGTTCCAGTGAAGGGAACTCTTAAGGCGTCAGCAGACCAAGACATTTTGGACAATTTCATGCTCCCAACTTTGTGGGAAGAGTTTGGGGTGGCCCCTTCCTGTTCCAACATAACCGGCACCAGTGCACAAAGCAAGGTCCATAAAGATATGGATGAGCGAGTTTGAGGTGGAAGAACTTGACTGGACCGAAAGGAACTCTTAAGGCGTCAGCATACCAAGACATTTTGGACAATTTCATGCTCCCAACTTTGTGGGAAGAGTTTGGGAATGGCCCCTTCCTGTTCCAACATGACTGCCCACTAGGGTTGCCACCTCATCCCTTTAAACCCAAACTTGTATGAATTACACAGGTTGTTCTGAGGCTAATTTAATGCAGATGAGGCACCAAGTGAGTTTATTACCACCTTAATCAGCCACAGAACCTGCGTAATTCATATGTGTTCGGGTTTAAATGGATGAGGTGGCAACCCTACTGTGCACCAGTGCACAAAGCAAGGCCCATAAAGACATGGATGAGCGAGTTTGGGGTGGAGGAACTTGACTGGCCAGACCTCAACCTGATAGAAAACCTTTGGGATGAATTAGAGAGCTGACTGCGAACCAGGCCTTCTCGTCCAACATCAGTGCCTGACCTCACAAGTGTGCTTCTGGAAGAATGGCCAAACATTCCCATAAACCTTGTGGACAGCTTTCCCAGAAGAGTTGAAAATGTTACAGCCGCAAAGGGTGAGCCAACTCAATGTTGAACCCTATGGACTAAGACTGGGATGCCATTAATCACTTGCCGACCGCCAACCGCAGGTTGAAGGCGACAAGATGGCTCTGCTAGGCAAATCGCCGTCATATGACAGCGGCTGCCAGATCGCGCACTGTGAGCGCGCGCGCGCCGCTGGAGGTGCGCTCGCGCGCTCACTGTGTCCGGGGGGCCAGGGAGCGGGTGCGGCGGACTCGATCTCCACCGGCTACCTGCGATGCCCCCCCCCCCTGGAATGAAAGAACGGAGATTCGTGCATGTAAACACGGATCTCCGTTCTGTGAGGGAGGGAAGAACTGTGATCACAGCCTTCCTCTATATGGAAGCCGTGATCACTCCCCTCCCCCTGCCAGGGCAGCCCACACACAGTTAGAGCACGTCCAGGGCACAAAGTTAACCCTTAGAGCGCCCCCTGCAGGTTAACCCCTTCACTGCCAATGGCATTTACACAGTAATCAGTGCATTTTTATAGCACTGATCGCTGTATAAATGCCAATGGTCCCAAAAAAGTGTCAAAATGGTCCGACATGTCCGCCCCAATATTGCAGTACTGCCAAAAATCGCAGATCGCCGCCATTACTAGTAAAAAATAAAAAAAAAATAAAAAAAAACCCAGAAATGAATTCTCATCATCTGTAAACGCGGCAACTTTTGCGCAAACCAATCCATAAACGCAGATTGCGATTTTTTTTTTTATCACAGATATGAGGAAGAATATAAATCGGCCAAAACCATTGAAAAAAATGTTTTTTTTATTTTTTTTTGGATTTGTATTTTAGCAAAAAGTAAGAAATTATTTTTTTTTTTGCAAAATTATCGCTCTTCTTTTGTTTATAGCGGCGATCAGAAATGACGCAGAGACGATCAAATACCACCAAAAGAAAGCTCTATTTGTGGGGAAAAAAATGACGCAAATTTATTTTGGGTGCAACGTCGCATGACCGCGCAATTGTCAGGTAAAGCGACGCAGCGCCGAATCGCAAAAAGTGCTCTGGTCCTAAAGTGTGAAATCCTTCCGGGGCTGGAAGTGGTTAAAGTTCATGTGTGAGTAAAGGCAGACGTCCCAAAACTTTTGGTTATATAGTGTGTGTATATATATTTTTTTTTCTTTTGTTTTGGATTTAGTTATAATATTTTTTTAATATATATTATTTTTTTTTCTTTAATAAAATATAATATTTTACTATATTGAATGAGCATAAAAAATTCTGGGCCCTGTCTGCCGCCATTTGCATATACCGGATCCATCGCACTACCATCAATCTGTCGCACTCCAACAACACGAATGTTCAGTGAAGGGGCTCTCCTCCATAATACAATCACTAATATTTACCGATTAACAAGGTTTAGCGGGAACAGCTATTTTAGACAAACAGACTTAACATGCTAATGGATTGTAATTAGAATTAATTACCGGTATTTTCCGTTTTAATTACGCCGATGTTTCTTTTTGTATGCATAGCAACCGAAAACACCAAAAAACAATATTTACATAAAATCACCTCTGAAGGCTAAATTTGAAAATGTTTACTTAGAGGAGAGATGGGAAAGTCGCAGAACGCGGGGCCCTATAAAGGGATGGACGCACTTCTTCACTGTAACACGACGCGTATCAGTAGGAGAATAATGATATGAAAACCACGGCTGGAACTAGCCAGATGGGGATTGGGTCTGAACATACTACGATAATTTAATTTATTAGATACTTTAATTATTATATTTTACATACAAGGGACTTTAAAGGTGCCAAAGAGGGATGAGCTCAAGGTTCGGTCCAAACATTACGTCAGCTGTTAAGTATATAGCCAGGGCCGTCTTTAATATTGATTGGACCCTGGGCAAACGTTTTCTTTGGCTGTCCCGAATTTGCGGCCAGTGCGGGCTCAAGGGGAAGCTGCATTGGGCCCCACAACAATGACTGGGCCCAGAGCAGCTGCCCCTTTTGCCTCGTGTTAAAGACAGCCCTCTATTTAGCACTAAACCCCACAGGAGCTGCTGGTGAGGTTGAGTCTTCTGTTCTTCCATGACTCTCATAACTACCAGGTCCCCACAGACACACTTGGTCTAGACCAGTGATTGGGAACCTTGGCACCCCACATGTTTTGGAACTATATTTCTCATGATGCTCACCTACACTGCAGAGCGCATGAGCATCATGAGATATGTAGTTCCAAAACATCTGGGGTGCCAAGGTTCGCCATCACTGGTCTAGACTAAAAGCTGTTTACAGCTTGTTTGCTAACAAGACTTAGCAGGCTACCACTCACTAGGAACGCACAGGAATACGACCACAAACAGCTTGGCGGTAAATTGATTGAATATATTTTGGTAATTCAATTCAACACTGTGTAAATCAACCAAAAGATTATTGCACAGGCTTAAGGGCACTATGATAGATAGATTAATGGGCAACAAGCCACTAACATGAGCCTAAAAGAACTACATCAAGGTTAAATGGAGTCTATAAACAGCATCAACCAATACAGAGGAAAGGGTCCTGGTGTACACCCTGTGCATACAACCCCAATGGCGGGTGGGCGTACACATTACTAGTGTAGGGGGTATGCCTGGAGGTGGTATAAAGTACCGGGCACCTAGTAATTAACATTGGCCAGCTTTCGGTGGGGCCCTTCTTTAGGTGGTGCACTGCACATTTAGGAGTATGGGTGAATGATAGAAGATAGGCTGCTAAGTAGAAACCATTTGGATTTGGGCTAACAGTGTGTGGCAGGTGCTTAGGATTGGTAGTTCAGCTCACCACTTGCTGGCGTGAGGCTAGTCTGGCTTGATGATCAGCAAGTTCCAGAAGCCAGGTCCCAGATCCTCACACTGGCTGCCGTCTTTCATTTCCAATCCTGAAGATGCAGAGACTCTCTCTCTTTCTCAAACTCAGTCTCTGAAGGCAGCTCTGGGAGACTCGGACACAGGTCCATCCTCTCTCCCTAATGTGGGTGGACAAGCACAGCTACGGGTCCTGTTAGCTACTTTCTGGTGGCTCTGGTCCCTCGGATGTGGGTCACAGACCCTGACAGCAGATCTGTACCCTTTGCTCTCCTCTCTGTAACATAAAGATCTGGCACAATTTGCCTGGGAACATGGTGAAGCTCTCCTTCTCCTGGGGCAGGGACTTGTGAGAATTGAAGTCCACAGCCTGTTAGCCCCCATAGACATGCATGGTTTAGCACCCCTTTAAGAACTGCCTGGAGGGTCCTGGTGTACAGAACCCCAATGGTAGGTGGGCGTACACATTTTTAGTGTAGGGGTATGCCTGGAGGTCGTATAAAGTACCTAGCACCTAGTAATTAACATCGGCCAGCTTTTGGTGGGGCCCTTCTTTAGGTGATGCACTGTGCTTTTAGGAGTGTGGGTGGATGATAGAAGATAGGCTACTAAGTAGGAGCCATCTGGATTTGGTTCTCGTTCTCAAACTCAGTCACTGAAGGCAACTCTGGCAAACTCAGATGCTGGTCTGTCCTCTGTCCCTGATGTTGGGGAACTGGCATCATATAACGTCCTCCCATGATCACCCTGTGACCCATGGGGCTGCATGCTCTGTGATTGGCGTAAAGGGCCAATCACAGTAGACCTTTACCATGTGATCAGCTGAGTCCAATGACAGCCGATCACAATGTAAACACAACCGGTTATCGCTTTTCTTTCTTCATGCTCACAGCATGAGGAGAGGAGAGCCCATAACCGTCTTCTGTTAAAGGGACATCTACACTAATAATCAGGGCACTGATTATCAATGCAGTCCCAGTCTATCAGTGCCCAATGGCAGTGGGAGGAATAGTGCTCCATCATTGGTGTCAGTGGGAGGAATAATGCCCCATCATTGGTATCAGTGGGAGGAATAGTGTCCCATCATTGGTGTCAGTGGGGAGGGGATAGTGCCCCATCATTGTTATCAGTGGGAGGAATACTTCTCCATCATTGGTATCAGTGGGAGGAATAGCGCCCCATCATTGGTGTCAGTGGGAGGAATAGTGTCCCATCCTTGTTATCAGTGGGAGGAATAGTGCCCACATCATCAGTGTCAGTGGAAGGAATAGATCCCCATCATTGGTATCAGTAGGAGGAATAGTGTCCCATCATTGGTGTCAGTAGGAGGAAGAGGGCCCCATCGTTGGTATCAGTGGGATGAATAGTGCCCCATCATTGGTATCAGTGGGGGGGG
>BLSH010535245.1:808890-823148 GCA_018402905.1 Glandirana rugosa
TTACCGTAATTTGAGCGTCATTGCGTGTGTTTTGTTATACCGCAATTTGACCGTCATTGTGTGTGTCTTCATTTACCGTAATTTGAACGTCATTGCGTGTTTTGATATACAGCAATTTGACCGTCGTTGCGTGTGTTTTGATATACCGTAATTTGATCGTCATTGCATGTGTCTTGATATACCGCAATTTTACCGTCATTGCGTGTGTCTTCATTTACCGCAATTTGAAAGTCATTGCGTTAGTTTATATGCCACAAGTTGAAATGGATAGATCATCTCAACTCGCTTGTGGACCTTCAAGCCCAAGTCCGTGCGATCGTTCGGGTTCCGTCCGGACCCGGACCCGGACTTTGTCCCGAAGTTCGGACGGACCAGCAGAACCCGAACTTCCAGGTGTTCGCTCAACTCTACTAGATAGGTAAAGTTGAACACCGTATATTTGATTGCGTTACTGAAAGTTTAACGCCATTTACTTCTGTGTGCGTTACTGCCATTTTAACGCCATATAGTTCTGTGTACGTTACTGCTAGTTTAATGCCATATAGTTTTGTGTGCGTTGCTGCCAGTTTAACGACATATAGTTTTGTGCGTTACTGCAAGTTTAATGCCATTTACTTCTGTGTGTGTTACTGCCAGTTTAACGCCATATTGTTTTGTGTGCGTTACTGCGAGTTTAATGCCATTTACTTCTGTGTGCGTTACTGCCAGTTTAACGCCATATAGTTCTGTGTGCGTTACTGCCAGTTTAACGTCATATAGTTCTGTGTGCGTAGCTGCCAGTTTAACGCCATATAGTTTTGGGCGTTACTGCAAGTTTAACGCCATTTACTTCTGTGTGCGTTACTGCCAGTTTAACGCCATATAGTTCAGTGTGCATTACTGCCAGTTTAACGCCATATAGTTTTGTGTGCGTTACTGCAAGTTTAACGCCATTTACTTCTGTGTGCGTTACTGCAAGTTTAACACCATATAGTTCTGTGCGTTACTGCAAGTTTAACTCCATATAGTTTTGTGCATTACTACAAGTTTAACTCCATATAGTTCTGTGTGTTACTGTACGTTTGATGCATTATATTGCAGTATATTATAATGTATCCGTGGAGTGTGTCTGTGTAGTGTGAGCACTCAAATTAAAGTGCACCAAACTCCACTTTACATTGATTAAAGTGCATCTACGTACAAATTTCCACTTCTTCTTTACATTTGCTAATAAGCACCACCCCCTCCCTCCCAATAATGTCTAGGAGGACAACAAGAAGAGGCAGACATTCCCGTGGCACTGTAAGGGGGCCAACAACAAATGTGTTCACAGGCAAAGGTGGACGAGGTGGTCAGTCATCAGGCAGGACATCATTTCCTCTGTTTAGTGAGTTTGCCCGTGCTATCCAGTCACAGCATGCAGAGGAGGTGGAGGACTGGCTTACTAAACATTCCTCATCCTCCTCATCCTCTGTCACGCAAGCAGAGACAAATGTGCAGCCCCCTGCAGTTGCCAGAGTGGATAAACCTTCCTCCTTGTCCACATCTATTCCTGCCATAGCCCCAACATCAGCCATGGAGGAGTCAGCGGAGTCATTTGACCACAGCGTCAGCCACTTGCTCCTTGATGATGCCCAGCCATTACTGGATTCAGATGTTGGTTCTGAGGTTGAGGATGACAAGAACATGAGTCTAGAGAGAGGGGAGAACACTGGTAGACAAGAGTACCTCTATAGGGTTACGGTGGGAAGGCATCACCGACACCCAAAGACCAATTTTTCTGCACCTGTTTGACAGGTGCATATCATTGCAATTTTTTTACAGAAAGGCCAATTGTTGCCTTCATGAAGAGCACCTCTGTAGGGTTATGGTGTGAAGGCACTACTGACACCCAAAGCCTAATTTTTCCGCACCCGTTACTTCTATCCAAAGTCAAATTGACACCAGAATTTATCCAAAAATTGCCCAATTACTTGCATATAAGCCTTCAAAATGGGCACCAAACAGGGGTCCATCCCTAATGGCCAGAACTGAAACCCTGGAAGAGCTGTCTCAGGAAGAACTACTGCTTGCAAGTATCCTTTAAAAATCGAAATAGTCACTGGATCTTGTCACTGGATCTTGAGCCTAGGTCATAACTCACAATGTCTCTCCAGGACTGCAGCACAGGACAATTGGTCAGTTGCTAGCTTCCACCAGACACTCACAATGCAACAGGACACCTACACCTTTTCCAGCTTCCACATGGCACTCTTCAGTAAATCCTACAATAAATCCTACAGACCAGATCCTTAGGTGAGACTGCTGATTAGCTCCAATGTTGATTAGGCCCCCCAGCCCTACCACAGCTGGGACCTCGATGAGCTGCAGCAACTCCAGCAAGCTACCTCAAAGGGGCAACAGCCCAGAGACTGGGAACTTTTTAAGCAAAACTAGAAGAGGGCTGCTCCAGATCCCAAGCTATTTATGTTCTCCTCCAGCCACCTACTGGGCACAGCTCCCCAGCAATTGGCTGCAGATAAATATTCAAGCTGACCATTTGACTCTCTTAGTCCCCTATGTTCTAGAAGCCTCTAGAAGGCAGGGGGAAGCATTCAAACCTGCGACCTGTGAGATCCAGAACAGCCCAAAGAAATCAAAAGCTGCTCCATTGATTATGGATTATGGAGGAGCCCAAAAAAATAAATGTACCTTTCATCCTAGAAACCTACTTAGGAGGGTGCTACATATATTTAACTAAATACATAGAATTTAAAATATGATAGTTTGTTGCATTTGTTACGCCATCAGGAGGCGTTTTGGGGAGCTGGACCATGTTGAAAATAGCTGTTTCAAAGATAGCTCAGGTCTGGTGACTAAAAAGGGAAGGGGTGGTGTTGCCCCCAAAATATAATGGATGTTTTCACATGACTTTTTAACTAACAAATAAAATGATCTGGAACCCTTTTATCCAGTTTTGGTTTGGTCTGGCGCTCCATTTTGCATTCTGAGGTTTGAGTTACTGTTGGGTGCCCACTGAGGGAAGCCTTGGACTCTTGACGGAAGCCTTGGACTCTCGAGGGAAGCCTTGGACTCTTAAAGGGAAGACTTGAACTCTTTCTTCCGCTTTTGGTCTGGCACTCATTTCTGTATTTCTATGGTTTGTGGTACTGTTGGGTGCCCATCAAGGGAAGGCTTGCAGTGTGGAAGCTGCCTCCCCAGAGCTATTGAGCTTGTTGGAACATTTCCTTCATCTGACAACACATTCAAACATAAAAGTTCCCAGCACCTCTTTGAGTATGTTGTCCTTGATCAGCATAAGGAGATTGTCAGGGTTTGGCTCGCGTGTCACATCTGCAGCACAGGATTAGTGGTTCCCGATACACATAAACGGCATTAGTGAGAAATCCAGATGGTGAACTTGGGTGAATACATCTTTCTTCACAAGATAGGAAGGAAAAAATGCAAGATGCTTTGGAGGTAGTTGGGAGGGGCGTTATTTTAGTTTTATTTTAACTTAATGGTGAAATTTCTCAATTTTCAAAATTTTGGGAAAATTAAAACTCTAAATTTCTCTCATTCCTAATAGGGAATGGAGATAGTTTCCTCTAAAGACTGGTCCTTTCCAAAGTGACTGTTGAGACAGCAAACTTTTGTTTGAGACAGTACTTTTGAGGGAAAGCAGGATCTTATCACTGTAGAGGGGAAATGTAAGTGAAATGGTTCTGCCTTTGCCTGCTAAAGGTCCTGCTACGGTGTGAGGTCAGGAAAGAGATGTAGAGATGGATTCTCAGGGTTTTAGCTTGGGAAGCTTCAGCAGCATGTGTATTGTGAGCAAAAAAAGCTGTGTTTTAAGTTTTTACTGGGTTTTGTAATCCCAGAATAGGGCCTGGAGCTTGAAGGTTCCAAAGCATCTTTGGTGGGAAAGAACCTTCAATCCTGTGTTTGGGCTTTGCTAGATGCCTGCGGCCAGTGCACGGATGTGCAGGGTTATTATAAGTCAGGTCTGATGAGAGCTCAGAGCAGTTGCTGCCATTTGGACACACAGCTTGTGTGGAAATAGTGATGTGCTCCAACCAGGATGGGTGACCTTCTTGGGAAACGAGACCCTATGTTGGTATGTTGGTTTTGTAATCCCAGATCAGGGCCTGGAGCTTGAAGGTTCCAAAGTGTTTTGGCTGGAATGGAACCTTCAATCCCGTGTCTGGACTTTCCTGGACGCAGTGCACAGGTGGGCTGGGTCGTTATAAGCTAGGTCAGATGCTAGATCAGAGCAGTTGCTGTGATTTGGACACACAACATGTGTGAAGATAGTGGTGGGCTCCAATCAGGAGGGGTGACCTTCTTGGGAGACTATGCTGGGAAAACTTCTTGCCTACAGGACTGGGAAATCCAGGATAGCTACATGGGTTTGGAGAGACTGAGAAAGCTGAGGTGACTAACGAGACCAGGAGGGCTGGAAGGAGTCCTGAGGAGTTTGTGAGAACCCAGGGTGATGGGTAAACTCTATCAGGAGGCCAAGATTGAGCCCATACAGCAAGGTTCTGTGTACAAGAAGGCTGAGGGTGCCTAGGGAACCTGTGGTAAGGGAGACCATTGCTAATAGTTGCTGAAGTGTACCCAAGTGGCCTGACATTTTTCATTGTTTGTTTGCTGGAGAAGAACCCATGCATGGACAACGTGAATTTTGTTTTTCCCTTTGAATATAAGTGACCTGCCGAGCCCTTAATTATAGCTCCCGTTGAACATGGACTGCTCAGCACCTCTGAGTCTAAGCACCCCTATATGACAACCAATATATATTTTTTTATGCTTTTTCTACCTTTGGATTCTTTGAGTGTCCCATGAGTGTGTATGCAGGTGCAGTCTACTTTTTCCAGCTGCAAGTGTTGCTATCTGCAGGCTGCACTGTTGCTGGAGAGGAAGTCAGGAGGAACGTGGTAACTTGGTTTCCTGGATCACTGGAAAAGCAATCCGGTTGGATGCTGCCACCCCCTGTGACCCTGGTGACCATCCTGGGTCAGGCAAAACCTTTTTAAGGCCCTGGCTCTCAGGTTAGACCTGCTTTTGGAGAGTTGGTAGACTAAGGACACCTGTGAGGCACAGTACTAGTGCTAGGGAAAGGTTCCTGGTGGGGAGGGAAAGTATAGGGTCGCATCTCTTCAGGACATCTTTCCAATTGGGCACGAGATGGTCAGGGTGCATTGACAGTCTGGCTGGAATCTGCTCCTTTACGTTTTTGGAAACTGTGAGTGCACCCGGCTGGGCAGCTTACCCATTGGATTTGTTGTGAACTGTTGCCGCTTTAACACAATACAAGTTTTACATTGCAACTGGCTATGTGAATTATTGCCGCTGCCCACGCTGCACCCCACCTACAAATCGAGACAACACTTTTAGTTGAATCATTTGAGTGCTATTTGACCTTTTTTGGAAAAAAGCTTTCTCATTGAACTCCATGCACACTATAAAGACTATGTGCAAAGTCCAATAATTTATATCCACCAATAAGATTTCTTGGGTTCTGGCATTATTTCTGTCAATTTCAGCTCAGGGGAAGCCGTATTTGCCTCATTCCGGTCCAGCGAACCAATCAATAAAAGCACAAAATTATGGTTTTCACTTCAACAATTGACATATTTCGAGAGATCTCCTCTGCAGAGGCACATCTGGTTTATGTCCTTAATATGACACAGCTGTTGATATACAGTGGGTACGGAAAGTATTCAGACCCCTTGAAATTTTTCACTCTTTGTTATATTGCAGCCATTTGCTAAAATCATTTAGGTTCAGTTTTATGTGCACACAGCACCCCATATTGACAGAAAAACACAGAATTGATGACATTTTTGCAGATTTATTAAAAAAGAAAAACTGAAATATCACATGGTCCTAAGTATTCAGACCCTTTGCTCAGTATTTAGTAGAAGCACCCTTTAGATCTAATACAGCCATGAGTCTTTTTGGGAAAGATGCAACAAGTTTTTCACACCTGGATTTGGGGATCCTCTGCCATTCCTCCTTGCAGATCCTCTCCAGTCCTCTGTCAGGTTGGATGGTGAACGTTGGTGGACGGCCATTTTTAGGTCTCTCCAGAGATGCTCAATTGGGTTTAAGTCAGGGCTCTGGCTGGGCCATTCAAGAACAGTCCCGGAGTTGTTGTGAAGCCACTCCTTCGTTATTTTAGCTGTGTGCTTAGGGTCATTGTCTTGTTGGAGGGTAAACCTTCGGCCCAGTCTGAGGTCCTGAGCACTCTGGAGAAGGTTTTCGTCCAGGATATCCCTGTTCTTGGACGCATTCATCTTTCCCTCCATTGCAACCAGTCGTCCTGTCCCTGCAGCTGAAAAACACCCCCACAGCATGATGCTGCCACCACCATGCTTCACTGTTGGGACTGTATTGGACAGGTGATGAGCAGTGCCTGGTTTTCTCCACACATACCGCTTAGAATTAAGGCCAAAAAGTTCTACCTTAGTCTCAGCAGACCAGAGAATCTTATTTCTCACCATCTTGGAGTCCTTCAGGTGCTTTGTAGCAAACTCCATGCGGGCTTTCATGTGTCTTGCACTGAGGAGAGGCTTCCATTGGGCCACTCTGCCATAAAGCCCCGACTGGTGGAGGGCTGCAGTGATGGTTGACTTTCAGAATCTTATTTCTCACCATCTTGGAGTCCTTCAGGTGCTTTGTAGCAAACTCCATGCGGGCTTTCATGTGTCTTGCACTGAGGAGAGGCTTCCATTGGGCCACTCTGCCAGAAAGCCCCGACTGGTGGAGGGCTGCAGTGATGGTTGACTTTCTAAACTTTCTCCCATCTCCCGACTGCATCTCTGGAGCTCAGCCACAGTGATATTTGGGTTCTTCTTTACCTCTCTCACCAAGGCTCTTCTCCCCTGATAGCTCAGATTGGCCGGACAGCCAGCTCTAGGAAGGGTTCTGGTCGTCCCAAACGTCTTCCATTTAAGGATTATGGAGGCCACTGTGCTCTTAGGTTCCTTAAGTGCAGCAGAAATGTTTTTGTAACCTTGGCCAGATCCGTGCCTTGCCACAATTCTGTCTCTGAGCTCTTCAGGCAGTTCCTTTGACCTCATGATTCTCATTTGCTCTGACATGCACTGTGAGCTGTAAGGTCTTCTATAGACAGGTGTGTGGCTTTCCTAATCAAGTCCAATCAGTAGAATCAAACACAGCTGGACTCAAATGAAGGTGTAGAACCATCTCAAGGATGATCAGAGGAAATGGACAGCACCTGAGTTAAATATATGAGTGTCACAGCAAAGGGTCTGAATACTTAGGACCCCCATGTGATATTTCAGTTTTTCTTTTTTAATAAATCTGCAAAAATGTCAACAATTCTGTGTTTTTCTGTCAATATGGGGTGCTGTGTGCACATTAATGAGGGAAATAAATTAACTTAATGGTTTTAGCAAATGGCTGCAATATAACAAAGAGTGAAAAATGTATGGGGGTCTGAATACTTTCCTCTAGACTGTTTTTCTCCCATGGCCCAATTACCAATCCCGAAACCTGCATCTGTGTGGGCCGACTGTTCTCCTTTGGGGTCTTCTGGATGACATGTTCTTAAGGGGCAACCCAATTTTAGAGCATCTGAGTGCTGCCCCGGGCTCATCAATCTGGAAATCATATGGATTAACCACCACAATACTGGGCACTTTCACCCGCCCTTCTGCCCAGGCCATTTTTTAGCTTTCAGCACTGTTACACTTTGAATGACAATTACGCGGTCATGCAATGCTGTAACCAAATTCATTTTTTATCTTTTTCTTCTTCAAAAAAAAAAAAAAATAGAGCTTTCTTCTGGTGGTATATAACCACTTCAGCCCTGGAAGGATTTCCCCCTTTAGGACCAAAGCACTTTTTGCGATTCGGTGCTGCGCCGCTTTAACCGACAATTGCACGGTCGTGCGACGTTGTACCCAAATTAAATTGACTTCATTTTTTTCCCACAAAAAGAGCTTTCTTTTGGTGGTATTTGATCACCTCTGCGGTTTTTATTTTTTGCGCTATAAACAAAAAAAGAGCGACAATTTTGAAAAAAGAACATTTTTTTTGCATTTTGCTATAATAAATATCCAAAAAAAATGTATATTCTTCGACATATTTTTGGTAATAAAAATCGCAATCAGCACATATTGATTGGTTTGCGCAAAAGTTATCATGTCTACAAACAATGGGAATTGATTTATGGCGTTTTTATTATTTTATTTATTTTTTGCTAGTAATGGCGGCGACATTGCGGCGGCCATGTTGGACATTCTTGACACTTTTTTGGGACCACTGACATTTATACAGCGATCAGAGCTAAAAATAGCCACTGATTACTGTGTACATGTCATTGGCAGGGAAGGGGTTAACAGTAAGGGGGCGATCGAGGGGTTAACTGTGTTCCCTCATTGTGTTCTAACTGTGTGGGGGCGGGGCTGATATGGACATAAAAGATCTAATTGATCCCAATGACAGGGATCAGTAGATCTGTCATGCCCCCCCTCACAGAACGGAGTTTACATTGGTGGTTCCCCGTCTTGCCTCTCTTTTAGGCGATCGCGGGTCTCTGGTGGCCATCGAGTCTACCCGACCTGCAGGCATGCCCATGCAGCGTGTGGTGGGTGTGAGAGTGTGCCGGCGGCTGTGAGTGCACGCGGGGAGCACGCAAAGGGGTGGATGTCCATCTCCCCGGCAATTCAGGTCTGCGTTGTAGCCGTCTTTCTGGGTTTTTTATTTTCAAAAAAAGAGACAGAAAATTTTGAAAAAAAGTAATTTTTGTCCTTCACTGATGTGCGCTAATGAGGCTGCACTGATGGGCACTGATATGCAGCACTGGTGAGCACCGATAAGTGGCACTGGTGATCACTGTTAGTTGGCACTGATGGGTACTGATAGGTGACACTGGTGGGCACTAATAGGTAGCAGTGGTGGCACTGATAGGCTGCCCTGATGGGCACAGATAGGCTGCACTGAAGGGCACTGATGAGGCGGCACTTATGGGCACTGATGAGGAGGCACTAATATGCCACACTGATGGGATGGTGAGCACTGATAAGTGGCACTGGTGGGCAATGATAGGTGACATTGGTGGGCACTGATAGGTGGCAGTGGTGGGCACTGATAGGCTGCACTGATGGGCACTGATAGGCTGCACTGATGTGCATTGATGAGGCTGCACTGATTGGCACTAATGAGGTGGCACTTATGGGTACTGATGAGGCGGTATTTATGGGCATTGATTAAAGGACACTGATGAGGAGGCATTAATATGCCACACTTATGGGCACTGATACAGTAGGTGACACTGATATGTGGCACTGGTGAGCACTGATAAGTGGCCCTGATGGGCACTGATAGGTGGTACTGGTGGGCACTGATAGGTGACAGTCATGGGCACTGATGGGCAGCACTGGTGGGCACTGATAGGTGGCACGGATAAGCAGAACTGATGGGCACTGATGGGCAGCACTGATGAGCAGGCACTGATGGACACTGATGGTAGGCACTGACTGGCATCACGTATGTGCACTGATTGATGGCACTGCCAGCACTGCTAAGGCTTTGCTGTAATCAGGGCCCTAATGATCAGTGCCCTGATTACATGCCCAGGTCTTCTGTGAGAGGAGATACCGCTGATTGGCACTCCTCGCCGTACACACCATCACCTCTGGGGTTTTTATTTTTTGCGCTACAAATAAAAAAAGACAGAAATTTTTGAAATTTTTTTTCATCACAAAACTTTGTAAATAATTAAATTTTCTCCTTTACTGATTGGCACTGATTTTTATGGGCACTGATAAGCAGGACTGAAGGGCACTCATAGGCAGCACTGATAAGCAGCACTGATGGGCAGTGATTTGTGGCACTGATAAGCAGCACTGATGGGCACTTATAGGTGGCAATGATGGGCACTCATAGGTGGCACTGATGGACACTGATAGGTGGCACTGATGGGTGGCACTGATATGTGGCACTGATATGTGGCACTGATGGGCACTAATAAGCGGCACTGTTAGGCAGCAGCTCTAGGGATGGCACTGGCAGGCATCACATATGGGAACAGTGCCATCCCTATTGGGCATTGTGTACCCCTTACCTGGTGGTCTTGGGTGGCATCCCTGGTGGTCCCTGGGTGGCATACCTGGTGGTCCCTGGGAGGGGCCCTGGTGGTCCGCTGATCGGCTCTCCTCTACTCGTGTCTGTGTTTTTACTTTTTTTTTTTTTACTAGTAATGGCGGCAATCTGCGATATTGCAACGGACATTTCGGATATTTTTGACACTTTTTTGGGACCAATGACATTTATACAGCGATCAGAAATTTAAATGTCCACTGATTACTGTGTAAATGTCATTGACAGTGAAGGGGTTAACCTGCAGGGGGCAGTGAAGGGGTTAACTGTGTTCCCTAGGCGTGTTCTAACTGTATGGTGCACCAGAGATCTAGCTGAACCTGAGTACAGGGATCAGTAGATCTCTGACATGCCGCCTGTCACAGGGCATTGCGAGTCCCCGGTGGACAACGAGTCCGCCCGAACCGCGGCCCCGCTCAGGGAGCGTGTGGCGAACACGAGCACCATAGCTCTATAAGTGTCGATTCTCGGGATAGAGCCACGCTGTCGCTGCTTATAGTCGTACGGTGGTCAGCAAGTGGTTAAGCATAGTAGTAGGAGAAAGAATAAACAAAAACGGATGATAAGCATTGCTACTCACATACAGATGGAGGGCCACAGCTTATCAATACGAAGTCTGGCTTCATGAAAATTCTCCAATGGGTATGGAAGAATAGGAAAAATTGAGAGGGAACGCAAAAAAAGCAAAGACAAAACAAAGGGAGAATGTATTTCCTTATCAGACTTTACTGCTTATGGACTATACTGTACTTTACAAACTTTTTCTAGCATTGCCTTATGATCATAGCTTATTTTCCTTTATTAATTCACATCTGAGGCATAGTACACTGGACCTACTCCTTTTGTGCTGGGTTTCAAGTGTATCCCCATTTCAAGGTTATGTTTCTAGTTGATATTGTCCCATAGCCATAACAGCAAGTCTCCCATTGCCATAACAGGAAGCTATGGGAGACTTACTGTTATGGCTATG
The DNA here is from genome assembly GCA_018402905.1 of Glandirana rugosa. Lineage (NCBI taxonomy): Eukaryota > Metazoa > Chordata > Amphibia > Anura > Ranidae > Glandirana > Glandirana rugosa. The sequence continues at coordinate 819,953 of BLSH010535245.1, forward strand.
GGAGACTTCCTGTTATAACTATGGGAGACTTCCTGTCATGGCCATAGGAGACTTCCATTATGGCTATGGGACACTTCTTGTCATGGCTATGGCACACTTCCTGTTATGACTATGGGACACTTCCTGTTATGGCTATGGGAGACCTTCTGTTATGGCTATGGGAGACTTCCTGATATGGCTATGGGAGACCTTCTGTTATGGCTATGGGAGACTTCCTGATATGGCTATGGGAGACCTTCTGTTATGGCTATGGGACACTTCCTGTTATGGCTATGGGAGACTTCCTGATATGACTATGGGACACTTCCTGTTATGGCTATGGCACACTTCCTGTTATGGCTATGGGACACTTCCTGTTATGGCTATGGGAGACTTCCTGATATGGCTATGGGAGACCTTCTGTTATGGCTATGGGAGACTTCCTGATATGGCTATGGGAGACCTTCTGTTATGGCTATGGGACACTTCCTGTTATGGCTATGGGAGACTTCCTGATATGACTATGGGACACTTCCTGTTATGGCTATGGGACACTTCCTGTTATGGCTATGGGACACTTCCTGTTATGGCTATGGGAGACTTCCTGATATGACTATGGGAGACTTCCTGTTATGGGTATGGGAGACTTCCCATTATGGCTATGGGACACTTCTTGTTATGGCTATGGGACACTTCTCATTATGGTTATGGGAGACTTCCAGGTATGGTTATGAGGCACCTCTTGTTATTGCTATGGGACACTTCCTGTTATGGCTATGGGAGACTTCCCGTTATGGCTATGGGAGACCTTCTGTTATGGCTATGGGAGACTTCCTGTTATGCTATGGGAGACTTCCTGTTATGCTATGGGAGACTTCCTGATATGACTATGGGAGACTTCCTGTTATGGCTATGGGAGACTTCCTGTTATGGCTATGGGACACTTCCTGTTATGGCTATGGGACACTTCCTGTTATGGCTATGGGAGACTTCCTGATATGACTATGGGACACTTCTTGTTATGGCTATGGGACACTTCCTGTTATGGCTATGGGAGACTTCCTGTTATGACTATGGGAGACTTCCTGTTATGGGTATGGGAGACTTCCCATTATGGCTATGGGACACTTCTTGTTATGGCTATGGGACACTTCTCATTATGGTTATGGGAGACTTCCAGGTATGGTTATGAGGCACCTCTTGTTATTGCTATGGGACATTTCCTGTTATGGCTATGGGACACTCCCTGTTATGGCTATGGGAGACTTATTGTCATGGCCATAGAACACTTCCTGTTCTGGCTATGGGAGACTTTATATTATGGCTATGGGAGACTTGTTATGGCTATGGGAGACTTCTTGTTATGGCTATAGCACACTGCCTGTTATGGCTATGGGACACTTCCCTTTATTGCTATGGGACACTTGCCATTATGGCTATGGGAGACTCCCTGTTATGGCTATGGGAGACTTGTTATGGCTATGGGAGACTTCCTGTTATGGCTATGGGAGACTTCTTGTTATGGCTATAGCACACTGCCTGTTATGGCTATGGGAGACTTCCTGTTATGGCTATGGGACACTTCCTGTTATGGCTATGGGAGGCTTACTGTTATGGCTATCGGAGACTTCCTGTTATGGCTATGTGAGAACAGTTTGGGGATGGCCCCTTCCTGTTCCAACATGAATGTGCACCACTGCACAAAGCAAGGTCCATAAAGACATGGATGAACACGTTTGGGGTGGAGGAACTCGACTGGCCTGCACAGAGTCCTGACCTCAACCCAACATCAGTGCCTGACCTCACAAATGCTCTTCTGGAAGAATGGTCAAACATTCCCATAGACACTCCTAAACCTTGTGGACGGTCTTCCCAGAAGAGTTGAAGCTGTTATAGCTGCAAAGTGTGGGCCAACTCAATATTGAACCCTACGGACTAAGACTGGGATGCCATTAAAGTTCATGTAAAGGCAGGCGTCCCAATACTTTTGGTAATATAGTAAAGGTTTGCTCCGTATTTGACAGATATTTCTTCTTCACTCTCTCCACATTACTGCATGGAAAAGATTCTGCTACGCCATTCCTATAATTTAATCTGGTTAAGGGATTTACAGCTTCTTGTGACACCATCCTGTATTGCGCGGAGGGGAAGTCCCCGTGAGAAATCCCTTCTGTTACATTTGGCTCGTCGTGGAATTCACTCTACAGCAGGTCCCTCGATGTTCCAAATATCGTCTATAGGAGGAAGTGCACTATGAGAAGTCAACGCGCTCCGTCTGGAAACGCTTGTCCGCGCCTCGTTATGTAGAGGAGATGTCAGATCTTCGTTATTTCCAAACAAATGGATTCTCCCGAAGAAGCCCGGCGCACACTCAGGATGATGTCATGGAGCAGAGGTCGGCCATAACACATGTCTGCTTCGGAAATGAATTATCTGTCCATTATGTTCAAACAAAGAGATTAGCGATGTCATCCAACTCCAAACAAAGGAAGGACTATATTTAGTGCTTCCACTGATGTCATGCTTGGCCTCGAATCGCTTCTCCTAGGCTGAGGGCAATGTTGCTTCGTATCAAGTGAGCTCATCATGACTTGGCAGTGAACTGCATGGACGTCAACTTTTTTTTTTTCTATAGAATTTACTATAGAGCTTCACCGGGAGTGGAAGGACCAGATTGCCCGTCCTAGGAAGAAAAGACGAAAACATAAATGAAATGTGTGGACATAGAGTAAGCTTAGAGGATAAGTTCACCCAGCGGCACCGCTAGGGCTGGTATCACCTTGTGCGGTAAAACATGGTGTCACCCCCCCCCCAATCATTTTTTTTCCCCATTTTCTGAAAGTGTGCTATGACATCTCTTCACATTACACAGCCCCCTGTGACTCTGATCCTCCTTATATTACACAGCCACTTGTGACTCTGATCCTCATATTACACAGCCCCCTGTGACTCTGATCCAACTTACATTACACAACCCCCTGCACCTCTGATACCCTTATATTACACAGCCCCCTGTGACTCTGATCCAACTTATATTACACAGCCCCCTGTGACTCTGATCCTCCTTATATTACACAGCCCCCTGTGACTCTGATCCAACTTATATTATACAGCCCCCTGCACCTCTGATCCCCCTTATATTACACAGCCACTTGTGACTCTGATCCTCATATTACACAGCCCCCTGTGACTCTGATCCAACTTACATTACACAACC